>ML101388.1:27030-229056 GCA_003697995.1 Taxidea taxus jeffersonii
TGTGTGTGTGTGTGTGTGTGTATGTGTGTAAAGAGATTTACTTTAAGGAATTGGGTCATGTGATTATGGAGGCTTGATGAGCCAAAATCTGACAGGGGAGGCTGGCCAGCTGGAGAGTCAAGAGTTACAGTCTGCTGTATAGGCAGGAAGAGCTGATGTTGCAAAGGAAGTCCAAAGGCCAAATGCTGGATAATTTCCTCTTGCTGAGGAGGTAGGGGATGTCAGCTTTTTGTTCTATCTGGGCCTTCAACTGAAGATGAGGCCCACCTTCATTATGGAGAGCAATTGCTTAAGTCAGAGTTTACTGGTTTAAATGTAAAAATAATCCAAAAACACCCCACAGAAACATCCAGAATAATTCTTTTTTTTTTTTAAGATTTTTATTTATTTATTTGACAGACAGAGATCACAAGTAGGCAGAGAGGCAGGCAGAGAGAGAGACAGGAAGGGAAACAGGCTCCCTGCTGAGCAGAGAGCCCGACGCGGGGCTCGATCCCAGGACCCTGGGATCATGACCCGAGCCGAAGGCATAGGCTTTAACCCACTGAGCCACCCAGGCGCCCCCAGAATAATTCTTGACCAAGTATCTGGGTATTATAGTCCAGCAAAGATGACACATAAAGTTAACTATCACATATGTAGTCCATTTAGTATAGTTTCTTAGACATAGGAAACACTCAAAACCAGACTCCTTGGTCTGATCCTATGTCTTCACTCATGTCTGAAGGAAAGGAACCGTGAGAACGTGTGTGTTAGGGCCAATGGCTTGTGGTCTTTTGCTGAATGGAATGACACAATTTTCATTCTTCCCCTATTCTGGAGTCTCTCTGCAAGCCACACATTGTAAGATTAAAGTATGTTTCCCATAAACAGCATCGATAGGAAATGCTTCTTTGTGTACAGCAGAAAGAGGACACAACAGAAATATGTGTGAGGAACCTCCTAGTGTAAAATCACAGATTGCCATAGCCTAACTCAAAGGCCCGATCACTTGCAGTTCCCCAAAGTAGTTCAAGTAAAGAGCCATAGCACTATGTTTACTCTTTCTCAGAGAAGGATGCAGAAGTCATAAACTATCCTTTTCTTTAGTCCCTATTAAGGGAATTTCTGCCTGGCAATCAGTGTCTTGAAGAGGACTCAGGCATATATGCATGGGATGTACTTTGAAAAAGCTCCCAGAGTGAAAAGCCCTCTACAGATTGAAGTGGGGGTAATACATTGTGATGGTATCCACATGGTGCTGGTAAATTTATTTTCTGGACAACTCGAACCCTTCTCTAAGGTGTTATCAAGTGCAAAGGGTAAAATACCCCCACCATGAAAGGAGCAAAAACATGAGTCTATTGATTTGAGTCCTTAATATTTCACAACGATCTAAGGAATACCTATTAAGTGACATTGATTTTTCTTATAGCAAAGATGGCACCTTTAATGGTACGTTGCCATTTTCTCATTTATCTCTGCCCATGAACCCTTGCAAGAAATCTGGCCTGTGCCCAGTGAAAGACGCATTTTGGCAGAGTGGAATTAAATTCAGTAGGACAACCTAGGTAAGAGGGACTAGAAGTGAAACATAAAATAACTGCACTGTCATTACCCTCATTAGATTTGAACTAGCATTATATACACATTTGGATGGAATGCACATTAAATTTAATCAAAAACTTCACCTCAAAATCTAAATGGTTGACATAATGTTGTACTTGCAAGAAAGGCAGCCAAAAACCACATTGTTTAAAATGCTTTATGAAATTTTATTTGATATCATTCAATCATGAAGATTTTCTGGTAAATGTGCATTTCTAAAAGTGCATAAACAAACATTTTATTTTTCTAGATCTTGCATTTTTCATAGAAATATACCACAGATTGTTACTTAAAGATTTGCTACTTACGGATTCATATTAAAATATGCCACAAAGAGATAAATGAATTTATGTGATGCCATGTGCTGATTATGAAAAGAGAGAAATATAAAAATAGTATTTGGCAGTAACAGAAAATATGTATTTCCTATTATTTGATTACTTTTAAAATTAAACATAAACACTAAGGAGTAGCCAAGTTAGTTTTGCACACTTAATATATATTACCAATACTATATTTTTCATTCTTGAATAATGAAGCACGTGACCCACTG
Organism: Taxidea taxus jeffersonii; assembly: GCA_003697995.1. NCBI lineage: Eukaryota > Metazoa > Chordata > Mammalia > Carnivora > Mustelidae > Taxidea > Taxidea taxus. The sequence continues at coordinate 29,171 of ML101388.1, forward strand.
CCATATAATTTGGGCTTTGTTCAAACATTAATTGCTGTAATCATGAAGGCTACTATTAGAAGCTGACAGAGTAGATCTGTGCATAGAAAAAGAGTGGCTTTAACCAGGGCTCCATCCTAATATCTTATTTTGTTAGGAACATAGTTTAAATATTTAAAGAAGAATGTCATGTTGATTCATTGGTAGAGTTTGACTACCCATCTCAGGCATGTGTGGGGACCAGCCAAGTGATACAAATGATTACCAAATACTTTCACTTGAGTATCTAGCCTCCCACAAAGAAGCTATTTGACGAAGAGGCCTTAAAAAAGTTTGCAAACCCTCTTTGGCTTTCTTGTCCTGTCACAATAAATAAGTATTTGACTTTCTTCATTTGTGCTTTATGTAGCTAATTACATTTGCTTAGAAACAGTGTTAAAATTAAATGTAATTTTTAATTATAAAATGTTTCCTAGGAAACATTTTCTTGTAAGTTAAATGGTACTTTGTTCTAAAATACTTAATTTCACTTACAATTAGAAATCAAAGACAGAGCATGGCACAGGGAAATTTGGAAACTATTGCATTAATTGTCACAAAAAAGTTAATATTTTTCAGAATGGACAGCTAATGGTGAATATCCAATTAATGGCTGCACAGTTATTTAACAACTATCCTCACAAAATAATCATTCCATTTTATGACCATTAATTGAATGGTCACTGGCAGTAGACATTTTTTTAACTTGGAAATTTATTTAGAAATTTATAGTTTTCATTTAGAATTTTATTTTTAAATTATTTATTTATTTCAATTTAGCAAGAGCTGAACATAATGGCCACAATTAAAAAGATCGGCACAGGTAGGTGGCCTCAAAGTTCGTAGCAACAGTTTCACAAATCACCTTAACACACCAGATTATTCACAGCTAAGGGCAAGCCTCTCTTTGGTTCATAAGGTGTTGTCCTGGAAACCATTTTGATGCAGTCGATAATAGGGCAGACGCTGAGACACAGAGTACAGCCGGTGCAGGAGTCAGTAATGGTGGGCAGGTGGGTGTCGGGATCAAACTGGATAGCCTGCAAACAAAGAGTATTGCTGTCACTGACCAGAAAGGTCAAGGACGCCACCATTTTAGTAGGAACGTTTTCCTCCGCTGCAGTAGAGAGGCACTCCGAGAGGACAGAGGATGATGCCCAGCCTTGGGGGGCAGCTAAAGCAACAGTTGAGCTGCCAGAGGTGCCAGAGGGGAGGGAAAAAAACAAAAAAGAAAGAAGAAAGAAAGAAGAAAGAAAGAAAGAAAGAAAGAAAGAAAGAAAGAGAAAACAAACCAGAGAATAAATCCTTTTACACTTAAAATTTTTTTTAAGATTTTATTTATTTATTTCAGAGACAGAGAGAGAGAGTGAGAGAGAGCATGAGAGGGGAGAAGGTCAGAGGGAGAAGCAGACTCCCCATGAAGCTGGGAGCCCGATGCCGGACTCGATCTCGGGACTCTGGGATCATGACTTGAGCTGCAGGCAGTTGCTTAACCAACTGAGCCACCCAGGCGCCCAAAGAAATCCTTTTAAATTAGAAATACATTGTTTAAAATTCCTTAAAGGTATTTTTCTTGTGTGGTCTGAAGAAAAGATTGCAGAACAGTAACTCTCTCCTTTGCTTTGTTCTGAGCAGAGCGCAGGTCCTTCCCCTCCTATCCGGATGGGGTGTCTGCTACCTGAGGATGCTGGATGCCTTGTTCTCAAGGATGAGAACGTGTCACAGTCAGCTGAAGCAATGAATGTATTTTCTTGGATTTCAAATTAGAAGAAAACAGGAGTTAAAAAAAAAAAAGTTGGCTTTAGTGCCAGTTTTGAGGTGGGAGGATTTTCAATAAAATAATTCCTCGATTCTGACTTTTGTCCTCTGTCATATAAAATATATCATAATCCAATTGAAAATAATTTTTTGGTTAAAAAAGTTGCCCTCTTTCAATTGAAGCTACTTGTAACTATAATTCTTTCCTCTTTTATGCACATAAAAATGAAGATGGTTTATTAGATTAAATTATGTCAGACTGCTTAATATACAAAAAGTCTGATCTTCAAGGAAACAACCATATTCTAACTGAACAAGTACTGTATGATAAACCATAAGAAACTTCATCCACATAAATTGTTGCCATTTTTTAAAAATAAAACAACATCTTGGATGGCTGTTTGAATGAGTAAAAACTATTTCTCTTCCTTATGTACCCTTTTATAAATAGAAACCCAAGAAGCAACTGAAAAGAAAATAATGCCTATATCTTAAACATTTTGTGCTTTATAAACTTGCAGACATATAAAATTTTATATTCAGTTGAAGAATTTGATTTTCTATTTTTTATCTTTTTTGAGACAGAAGAGTCAAAGGAGGACTTTTTAAATCTTTTAGAATGTATAACTGTGGTTATTTTCCTCATTAATATGGGGTTTTTTTGGTTTGTTTGTTTTGTTTTTCACTGACATTGTACCAAGGCTAGAATTCTAAGGTAGGAGTCATAGCTTTTAAGATTTGAGCTATTAGAGTCCTGCCACTATGATTTTAGTGACAGGACTTCTTGACTCATCTCAAATTGGTTAATTAGAGGAAAGATGAAAGGGAGTGTGATGGGATTAACATTTCCAAAATAACTGTTAGAGACATCTTTCAGTTACAAAAAAAAAAAAAAAGTGACATACTGGGTAAAAAGTCTGGTTTGCAACTAATGTCAAAAAGGAAGAGATTTTTTTTTAATTAAAATATGTATGTTATATCTCTATTAGGTGGTCAGAAGAATACGCAAAATCCCACCACGAGCAACATGGGACCTTCCTTCAGGCTGCATAAGCTAAATGAACTTCAATTCCTAAAAACAGGCCATTTTATCTACCTTGAAAATCCCATTAATCGTCTCAAAAGGTGTTACTTCATTCTACTTCTTCATAGCTTATAAAGTTTTATGAGAATAACATGATTCTGTAGTTTTGAGACTGAAGACAGCTGAATCCCTGCATCTTCTGTGTGGTCCCCTGGCAGCCTCTCTGCTGAAGGGTGAGGCCCTGGGAAGAACCCACGGCTCACTTCATGTGGCATGTGGTAAGAATACATCCTGCTGGCTTCTCCAGTCACAAAGGAATTCTAGGTCCCAACAATTTCCCCGGTAGGAAGGTGCTTTTTCTTTCTTACTATAGTAGAAGCCCAGTCAATACTGAATGGAAGAGAATTCTCTTGCGCCAGAAAGAATCAAGTCCTTTCAGGGTCATGGCAATACATGGTAGTTCTCTTCCCTCTCCTCTGTATTAAAGCCTAATGCTTCCTAACATCCATAATTGGGTGGATTTCTCCTTCTGGTTGGATTTTTTCCCTCCAGTGTTCTGGGTGATACAATGATATTAAAATAACACCATTCACTGGATAGTGGCACAGTTAGTACAAGTTATGGCTCTCCTTCGAAAAAAATTCCCATGCTCAGAGAACTAGAGGACAGAGAGACCCCTGCTGAGGGGCAATACTGGGCACGTCTGGTCACCATCGTGCACTCAGCAACACAAGATGCTTTCTGCTACGAAAGCCAGAAGAAACATGCCTCAATGCATCCCAGTTACCGCAGAATCCTTACCTGGTAGCCAGAGTCGTTACAGGTCATGTAGCATTTGCCACAGTTGATACACATTTCTTCATCAATCACGGCCACGACTTGCTCTAGGTTGCTCAGTTCACCAAAGGCTCCAAGGTACTGCAGCGCTTTTCCAATGACATCCTACAAGGTAGGCACCGAATGACTGACAGGGCTCATTGTAAAACATTGCCATGGAATAATTAGGATCAGTCTAGATTTCTTTGTTTTTTATATAATGTTGCATTATGTCACTTAGGAAGTTTCCAGGAGTATAGTTCTCATAGATCTGCTTTTCATAATTGTAGCTTGAAATTCTGTCTTCTGAAAGATGGGCAAATTTGTGTGTGTGTGTATGTGTGTGTGTGTGTGCATGCGCATGTACTCACATGTGTGTGTGTCTACCTCCAGCTTAGAAACACAAGACCTGATTGACTGCATTCCATAGGTTTTCTACTAGATGATCTAAAACTGTTTCTGTGGACAGAAGAAATGAAACTTTGAAACTTTTTCAGTGATCGTGGCTTCCTTTTTTTTTTTTTTTCCAATTTTGAATTTTGAAGGATCCAAAAGTAATAAAAACTGATAAAGGGTGATACACTTAAACTAGAAAACTTCAGATTGCCAGGAATGAGGGGGATAAAAACGTGAATGCTATGCATTTATATCACTGTATTTGGATTCTAGATTTTCATTTCAAAAAAGTGCTTTGATAGCATACCCACCTGTCATGTGTTGAAGAGTATATTTCATTATTTAAAAATTCTAATTTATGTTAATTAATTAGGTTCACCTAATAGCTAGAAGAAGGTGGTCTTTTTCTTTTAAAGAACTAGGATTTTCTTCATTCAACCTTAAAGAGTTTTCATGCACTTACACATTGCTTTGTTCTTCATATTAATTGGAAGTGTGTTTAATATGTGAAGCACAGAAGATGTTTCATCAACAATAAGAAATACTTTGTTGCATAAAACAAAAACAGAAGGATGTAACAATGTTTGTCAAATTAGTATGCTGTTAAGATTGTCTGCTTTTGTTTTTAACTTTAAACAAGAGAATTTTTGTTTGAATTCAAGGTCTGCATTCAAGGAGGTTTGACTCTTACTTAACGCTATATTTCTGTATTTTCTTTGGCATTTTATTTCTTGCTCTTCTTTTTATGACCTTCATTGCCCTTTTTTACTTTTTTCTCTATTTCAGCTCTAAATGACAGTATGCTGATGACTTGGAGCTTTCAGACTGAAACAAAGTTTACATTATTATATATGGTTTATTTGGGCATCTCTCAAGGAGTAAGAAGATAGAAACTTTACAAGACTGTCTTCGCAATTTTCTTTTCCATGTATTGGTGATAGAGTTTCAACTATACTATAGTCTGTAGGTGGATACTTGATATCCAAATTAATATCTTTCTTCCAAATCGCTCTCATGATCTCAAGATCTACATTTGTCAGCTGCATGAAGAGCATTGTCACTAGAAATTGGTACCCTGAATTCTCTACTCACTAAACTTATCAACACCACAAAGCTGGGTCTTCTTTCTGATTTCCTTCATCTTGTGAACAGGAGTAGGATTTTTCCAATCACTGAAGCTTGAAATTTCTGAGTTTGAGTCTACTCCAACTTCTCCCTCCTCTAGCATCTCATCTGTCTGTGGTCAAGTCTTGTGAGTTCTGGATCTGCAATATCTTTTGAATCCTCTGTGTCTACTACATGTCTACTATAATCTGTAACCTAATCTGTACATGTCTACATGTACTACATGTCTACTACAATCTGTAACTAATCTAATTAGCTTCCCATTATTTCTAATGCAGTTAAGAGCCCACATGATGAGTCTCATTCTCATATTCTTTCTTTCCCCACTCCAACCTATGTAGTGTTGTCATCATAATCTAGGCTGTACAGCACAGACTAAATTTCTTGCTAGCTTACTCAAAAATCTGTTAAATTAAATATTATCTCACATTTAAGGCTTTCTAACAATATCTTTTTTTGGTCACTTCCAAACACCTTGTGCTTCAGTTAGACTGAACACATGCTCCACAATGAACCACACCTGTCAGTTAGGTCCTCAGGTGCCTAAATTTATATTGAGTGCTCTGTCCAGAATACCCTTCCTTCTTATCTCCACTTTGAAAAATCCTCCCCATCCTTCAAAGATATCTCATGTGCCACTGCTTCATGAAGGTGGCCTCAATTCTTCTACCACCTTTCCTAACCAGATTGAAGAGGTGATCTCTTTGTCTCTTTATCTTCATTTCTCCAATTTTTCCCCCACCTCTTCTTCTCCCCTCCCCATCTTCTCTTCTATTCCCTCAGTGACCTATATAGTATTTTATCTATTATGTGGGAGCAATGATAACAGACAGCTTTAGAGTTCTTACTATGTATTAGTCCAATGCCATGATTTTTTTTTTACTTTATTTAAGCTTTATTTAAACATATGATGTAACCCCACCACCCTCACCCAACCCCTCTTCCCCCCACCCCCCTCAGTTTGTTTTATGACATTAAGAGTCTCTTTTGGTTTTTCTCCCTCCCGATCCCATCTTCTTTCATTTTTACTTTTCCTACCACCTTAACTTATCCACAGAGACCTGGCAGGCCAATGCCATGATTTTAAAGCATTGTCTCATTTAAACCTCAACACATGAGGAGGTAAATGAGATTTAAGGTACGAAATGAACTAAATGATGAAGCAGGGATTCAGCCATGCTGCCTGACTTCAAATTCTATGTTCATTCATAAGCACTGCTGTGCTGACTCATCTGTTATTTCTCTATTTAGTGAATTCTACTTCAAGTTGTAGATATTTTCTATCTTTAGCTTCCTATATGCAGTTTCCTAGCAGGCTTTATTCATCTTTGTGTCTCCTGTGGCATATCTTGCTCCTGCAGATCACTAAAACATAACGGGTGTTCAAATATTTGTTAAAATAAATATACGTTCATTTATTCATGTACTAAATAGGCAGTGTACTATTAGGCACATTGTTGTATGGGCTAATAGTTACTTGTTGATTTACTGAACAGTTTTATTAATATGAAAATTATAAAAAGATCCGAGCCCTTCTTTAAATACAAAATAATCACAGTCAAAGTATCTGGACATGCTTAATATCTCTAATAATATTTTAAGGCAGTAAGTCCATGAGGTAGCTACAAAGCTATTTATACATGATAGAAAATAATTTTTTCAATCCAGAAAATCAATCAGTCAAAGCAGCTGTTTTGCTGAATCAGATCATGGCTTGACTGAAATCACCAGAAAATATTCAGATGATGATTAAACAAGAAATTCCCTAGACAGTCATCAAGGCTTATTCAAAAGACACAATGTATATTTCAAGACATTTTATTGTAAGAGGCAAGTTCACATTCTGTGTATATTAAATAAGCCTTCTGCTCTGTATTAAGAGATTTTCTGTTGTTATTTATTAAAATATTATTGTTTAATGTGGAAACTAAATAAAACAAGGTGCCCCTAGCCTCTAAAACTTATTAGGACATGGTGTTAAAAAGTTATCATAGTACTTAGGCAGTATAGTTTTTTAATCTGGAAGAGGTTAAAAGAATGATAGCCATTTAAAATTATTTTGGGAAAGAGTATCAGAGAAAATGAATTACTATTCTCTGTGCCTAAAAATGTGGACATTTGTTTAAAACCCAAAGCTTCCACTTAGTACTGTCAGCTTATGAATACCCTTGAGAACTCATCTGGAATTTGGAGTTCACTGAAAGACACATATAATCAGTAAAGGACAGATGGCTGGTCTAGTCCTTCTTGGACACATATTTGTGGAGATTAGGGAGCCTACATTCTTCCAAGGAGGGTGTGGATATACACCCTGATTATAGCCATCCTTGATTACTGGAAATGTTCATTTGTGCATTTGCATGGAGAAAGTGATGCTAAATTCTTTAAAATATAGACGACACATTTGATTTAAATATAAATGTTCCTTGAAATTATCATTGCAAAGGACTATAGAATTCAAGAGTCACATCTTCGTCAGTTAATTATATCTTTGGGATGATCAAAATTACTTTTTAAAAACTGGATCAGTCAATATTTCTGTTTAATATAAAGTTTAGGACCAAAGAGTGAGGAACTCGGGGGCCCCAGTCCTATCCCTGCTGTATTATAATTTATTATGCTTGGTATGAATTTATTAGTTTTGGCCCATTTTTTAAATTGGTGATTGAAGTATTTTCAACTTGTGACTATTGTCTGGCACATTAACTGTTCTTCCTAGCTTTAAGTCTTCTACACATCTGATCAGTACTTTCTCCAAACCGGTCAATAAAAGTGCTAGTCAAAGGCCAGGACCAAGGACAGTGTGCTGTGGGCAATCCCTGTGACTTGTGTGTGAAAGGGATCCAATGTTTAAATTATTTGGGCATAGCTATTTAATAATTTTATCCCTGTTTGTACCATTACCAATTTGTCACACATCTTATCTTTTACTCCAAGTTCACTACTTCCCTAATAAACCTATCAAAATAGGAATAGGAAATGAGGAATAGGAAATGAGATCATTTGGTTTGTTCTCACTAAATTTATGCTGATTCTTAATAACTTCCTTCTTCACTAACGCTCTCGAGTCAAATGTTTCGTTATTTTTGGAGAATTTCACTGGGGTCAGACCTCAAACTTGTTGGTCTCTTCTACCAAAAAGGTCCTTTTCTAAAGAACCTGAGGCAACATTTATTTTTCAGCAGTGTGATACAACAATATCATACAAAGATGCTTTCAAAAATACAGCATACAATTTATTTTTGATATCCTCTGAGCTAGGAGGCAGGAAGGGGGTTTGTACAGTGAGAAAAGGAGATCTGGAGTTTACATTTAGTAGAACTGTGATAACTGAGGACTCAGCATGAATATGCTGAAAGGGCAGGGCAGAGACAAAGCATCAGCCTGGAAATAACGTAGTAGATTGGCGGGAAAGGTGAGAGAAACAAGTAAACCAAAAGATGGGAAGGAAGCAAGAGAAAATCTGGGAACTGAAGTGGGGGAGAGAAGGAGTGGGAGGGGCTCACAAATGGGAGAGACAGATGAGTGAGGTCTGGGTATGACCATGGTTGGTTCAGCACAGTTTTGTGCTCTGATTATTATATTCTTTTAAAGTAGGTAGCTCAGGCTTTAAAGGGGCAAGTTCTTGCCAGGCACTATGGATTTAAATTCAGTGAAGGTGATGTGATATGTTTCTACTATATCCTTACCTATCTTGGGCTTCAACTCTCAAATATGTTTTACCTGCCCTTTTCAGTTATAAGAGCATTCTCTATGTGGATGCTAGAAAGATAATAGGAATTGAACAGTTCTCAATAAGTATAAGTTAACAATATACCATCTGCCCTAAGTAGTGGGTGTATTCCCCCTCCTTTTTTGGTTAACTTTTAACAGACAAAATACATTTTCATTTTCCCTAATATTTTTTTCCAAGTTCAGATAATTTGAGGCTTTGGTACTTCTCAAACATCCTTAATCCTTGATACCATTCTTTTCGGATCATCATTGGTAATGTGATCTTTATTTTCTAATATGACCATTGACTGCTGATTATCTAAATGCTTGATCCTTTTCTTAATCCTTGGGAAACTGAGTGATTAGTTTATCAAATTTCTATTTGACAGCTTCTCATTCTTCTTTTTAAAAAACGGTTTTATTTATTTTTGAGAGAGAGAATGCACAGAGAGAGAGTGAGAGGGAGAAGCAGATTCTCCACTGAGCAGAGAGCCTGATGTGGGGCTTGATCCTAGACCCTGAGATCATGACCTGAGCCAAAGGCAGACACTCAACTGATTGAGCCATCCACGCACCCTGCTTCTCATTCTTCTTGATCCATCTTCAGGCTAGAGTCACTGACTACGGGATTGTTTTCTATTGTTTTGTCTGAACTTCTTCAAATGAGATTTACTAAAGGTGGAGGATACTTTAACGTCCAAGCTCAGAGTTCCTTTCTGTGGCCTAGTGAACTCAAAGGTGATATGGAAAGTTACTTTCCTTCAAGATGCTTTTAGCTGCCACTTTTCCCGAACAGATTTTTGTAAGGAGCCAGAAATAAGCCAATGCAGCCAGACCCCTCGTTGCTTCACTCTCTTCTGTGAGATTAAGTTTACAACAAGGCAATTCAATAATTTTTCAGATGTTTTGCCTTTAGTGGAGTGGGATTTTCATCTGAAGTCTGTAAAGCCTTACATCGCTCCTCTATCTTGCTCGTCCCTATTAACCATCTGGTTATGAGGTCTGTGACATAGTCCCAGGGTAACATTTCTGTATTTCATTCATTTTACTCTCCCGAAGCTGCTTCCTCCATGCTTCACCTTCAGGTTTGTGATTTCCAAGCATGTGTACATCTTTTTGACATATACTGCTCCTCCCCCAGCCCTTCAATTAGACCTGTTTATTCCAAACAAGATACACCTTTCCATGGCCGTATTCCGGGGCAGGAATCACATCACAACACACCCCCGTAAGATGTAAGAGATGATATTTATCAAATTCTGTTCATTTCCTTTAAAGTTCAGTTTAATATTTTTTCATCACTATTTGTTGGTATAGAAGACAACTGAGAATGTTAATGTGGCCCCAGCCCATTTCTCTGGTATCTTCTGAAAATTGCTGGGATAGTCCTCCACTATTTTTCTTTCTGTGCCATCTCTTTTATGCTCTGTAGTATCTAATACGGTCTTACAGTTTTATCTGAGTACTTTTCTCCTTTCTCTCACAATTCAATTGAAATAATAAACCACTCGATCAGGCTGACTGGTCTCCTGCCAGCACTGTCTTGCCAGTCTTATGAGATGCAGTCCATCTCTTACTCGAAGCAGCAGGAAGAAGAGATGAAAACATCACTAGTGCCCCTAAACCATTCATTTTCCTACCCAGAAATTCAAAGACGTTAGAGATACATTCCTGGCTTCATAAAGAGAATGAGAATTCATTCTCATATATATCAACAGAAGTGGGAAGCATTCGGGGGACTTTATAAGTCTTGGCAGACTCTCAAATCTCTGTTATATGCTGCCTGGGAATAAAGCACGTTTCTCATTTAGCCGGGCCAAATGTGCACACTGTCACTTCAGTTCTCAGTGAGGAGACAAAACTGTCTCCTATTCAGTTTCTTTTCTCTAGCACAAGCGAACCTGTGGAATGTCAGGAGCGTCTTCAGAAAGTCCTGGTTCACCTTTTAGATGGAGACCTCTACACCTACTATAGGAAGACAGACTTCTTTTTCTTCCTTTATCTCAATCTTCCAGCACTATTTCTGATTACCATTTTCTTCCTCAGAATCCTTTCATTTCTGTTTCTTTCATAAAATTGGCAGCTCCATAAAAGGGATACACACACACACACACACACATATATATATATACACACACATATTTATGTAAATGCTGTTTCACTACGAAATGGAAGTCAAGATGTGGGCTTTCTAAAAAGGAAATCAGCTGGGTGCCAAGTTGACCTGAGGGCCTCAGACCATCCCTGGTATAGGACTGAAGGCCTTTGAGGCTATTTTTAGCTTCCAAGGGGGCAGGGATAGCATGCAGCTAGCAAACACTTGGTTCTCGAGAACCCTGTAGTCACAGTATAACACTGGGAATAACCACTCGATGCTCTAGTTGACATGGCCAACACCTTAATCAGTACATCCCTTTGCCCTTTTATATCATTAAGACTGATCAAGAAAACTGGATTATCTTCCTCATTATTGCCTCTCAGTTGGGTCCTTCCTATGAATTCCTACTGAGAAAAGATGGGTTTACCAGTTAGATCCTACTACCTGGTTGATCTCCACGGATGGTGTATTGGATTTAAGGTCTCATGGCTACATTTTCTTCCCAGCATGTATAAATACTATGCTTTTCAAACATACTGATATGCTTGAAATACTGTCTTCCTTCTTGTTTTTCATTTTCTTTTGTGAGATATGCAGAAGATAGTGCTTAAGGGCCCAGGTTCTAGAGCCAGACTTTGGAACCAAATCTTAGTTTTGATGTCTTCCTGGCTGTGTGACTTTGGTCAAGTTATTTAACTTGCTTATCAATTCCTTAATCAGTAAAATAGGAAAAATAAGGTACCTGATAGGGTTACTGTGAGAATTAAATGAGTCAATTCACAAGCATGTAGAACCGTGCCTGAAACCTCATAAGTACTCAATAAATATTAGCTTTTATTATTAATTCTCTGCTTAATTAACACTAATTTATTAAACTCCATGTTAAATATCACCATCTCTGTGAAGCTTTCCACAATTACCCGAGGCAGAACTAATCCCTTTCACTCCTCTGTGTTCCCAGAGCATTTTGTACATATTTGATTGAACTGTAAATAATTTTTAACATGTGTCTTTCTCCCTTGCTAGACTATGAGCTCCATAAGGATAGATGTCTTTCTTTTTAAAATTCATGTTGTATTCCTAGTTTCTAGCACAGTTCCTGGATTGCAGTGAGTGCATAGTAAATACATTTTAGTGCTGCATCTCCACTGAGATCGGGAAAATTCCTGTGCCTTGGATGGTTTAGATCTTTGGATCTAAACCTGGTCCTTAGCACGCTGCTGGTCACATAGCAAATACTCAATAAATACTTACTGATGGACTGATATTGAAACTGCCTACCTTCGAGGCAACAGACCATTAAATCTTATCCGAGGCATTTGAAGGAAAAAAGAACAAAAGATGAGATCTATTGAGCATAGCTTGCTTAGAAATAATATTGTCACACTCCTAACCAGGGAAGATGGGGTAGATTAGAAGCTTGAATGCATGACTGAAAAACTTGTTCAGACAAGAAGGGCTTAGTTAACTTTGTGGGGCACTGGGGCTCTTTCCATAGCAGATGGGGAATAATATACTGCGCTAGCTGAGAGGATAAACAAAGCAGTGGCATGGAGTTTAAACTATTGAACAAAGAAATCTATAAAGAGGCCAGCAGAGAGAAGGGAAGAAACAAGCTCAAATAAACAGATGGGTGGACAGAGAAAATATTAAGCATGAAAACAGACAATCCAGGCCCTCCAGGAAAAAGGGAAGAAGGAAAAATTGTATGTCAAGAACAGAGGAAACACCATAGGGAAAACATAAAAGCAATGAAAGCAACAGAGGGAAGTACATGGCGTGCCTGGGTATGTGTGGTGGGGGAAAACAATGAAAGCACGAGAAGCAATGTCTGCTTCACACTCACAGAGATGGCCTTTAAAGGGCATGTGGCTATTCATTTCAATGAGGCCTGAGCAACCACACAGCCACACCATCCAGATGGGGTCTGAAATAATGGGCCAAGGGATGGGGGACTTGTATGAAAATAACAAAAACCATGGCCCCTTACAATGGAACAGAACTATGCTGTGTACAATACTTTCACACACATCATTTCACTTGAAACAATGGCGTCAAGGCCTTCTGACATTATCTCGTATTTATTCTCCCTCCTCCCAATCTCTTGCCTGGGTTGTTACAACAGGCTTCTAGCCAGTCTCTCTGCTTCTTCCCTTGCCTGTCTAGGATCTTATCAACATTACAGCCAGTAGGATCCTTTGAAAAATTAATTCAGATCATGTCTTTCTTCCTTCAATGGTTTCCTGCCAAAAACTTTCCTATTTCAGGTTCTTTGCACTTTCTGTTTCTTCTGAATGGGATGTATTCCCCAAAGGTATCTATCCATATCATTCATTCTCTCCATTTTTTAAAATGTTTACTCAAATGCCATTTAATCAGTCAGGCCTCTCCTGACCAACCTCCCTAGCAATTCCTATTCTCCTAATCCTGCTATATTTTCTTCCTAGCACTGTGACCATCTGACATGGTATACATTCACTTGTTTAGTCGTTTGTCTCTTTCTCCTTAATAACATGTAAGAGTCACGAGAGTGGGACTTTTGTTTTGTTCACTACTGAATTCCTACTAACTACATCAGTGTTGGAACACGGTGGGTGTACATTCATAATTGCTGGATGAATGACAAAGTGAACGTATGGGTGAATATGACAATGTGTGCCAACTAGAGGTTGGAATCTCAGTGGTTATGTGTGAAAGAGAAAAGGAAACAATATAAGGTGTTGTTGCCAAGATGAGCAGCTTTCAGACCTGTGGACACTTCTACATTAAGACTTCCTTCTGTTTTGGTTCCCCCCTCCACATTATCATTTCCTTCTGGTTAATCTCCTATTTTTTTCTCCTTTGGTTCTTCTCATTTGCTTCCCCAGAACTTCCTTCTCCCATGTAGGGTAGTAGGCTAAGTAAAAATTATAAATAGATGCGAAGCTTCTATCTTATGTCTAGCCTGCAGTAGGTAGTCAAAGTAGTCAGCTGTTTTTCCTTTATATCCTCCAGCATAGGTCCCTGATTTGGTTGAGTTCATTAATTTCAACATGCTAAAATCTAAATTTTCATCCTACATCAAAAAAGGGCATTCAATCTAAAAACACTAAGAGCAAATCCTGACTCGTTATCTTTTCTTTATCTCACTTAGTGGGACCACAGAAAATCTAATTGTCTTGGTCTCCTTATTCTTAACTCCTTACTGGTCCTTGTCCCTCAATGTCTAATGAGAATCACTAAGCTCTAGAAGGAGAATTAATATGACTCCATCAATTTCATTCCTTCCTCTGTCTCTATAACCATGGCCACCCACCAAATCCAGGACTATAATTTGGATCTCCTGAAACATTCCAGGTCATAGGGCTCCCTAAATGCCAGTTCCTCAGAGAAGACCTCCTCTGCTCTTTTGGTCTAAATTAGGTCTTCCTATGAAAGAGAATGCATACATCCTGTATTTTTTCTATATAGTTTGTATCACAAATATGATTTTATGTTATTAGTGTAATTCTTTGCTTAATATCTGTTTCTTTCTTGAGCCTGTTTATGCTTCATGGGGACAGAGGGTGTGTCTCCTTTATTTATTATACTATAGATGCCCAATTCTTACCACATTGCTTGTCTCATGGTAGGTATGCAAGAAAGATTTCCTGGAAAATATATAGGCTTCTTCAAAACTTCCAACTTGATTGGCTTCCAGAGCTTTATGTACTCTTACCTTCATTCTTTTTTTTTTTTTTTTAAGATTTTATTTATTTATTTGACAGAGAGAGAGAGAGATCACAAGTAGGCAGAGAGGCAGGCAGAGAGAAAGGGGGAAACAGGCTCCTGCTGAGCAGAGAGCCCGATGCAGGACTCGATCCCAGGACTCTGAGACCATGACCTGAGCCGAAGGCAGAGGCTCAACCCACCGAGCCACCCAGGCGCCCCTCTTACCTTCATTCTTGAGTTAATTTTATTGAAGAAAATGGGAATGGAGAGTCACCTTAACCAACTATCTCCTTCAATCTGTCCATTATTGATATAATAACTAATAGTAGGTAATATTTATTTAGCATATATTTGATGCAGGCTAAAAGCATTTCATACATTGCCTAATTTATAACCCCATGAGGAAGACTCTTTTATTTTCCCTGTCTCACAGATTAGTTAACTGAGGCAAGTTCACACAGCTACAAAATGGTAGTGCCATAATTTGAACCTAGGCAGTGGGACAGAGTAGTTCCATGCTTAATTCAGGAAACTCTTCCTCTATATAGGTAATTTGTTAAAATCTTAAGAACTTTGCTATGTATTTCAGTGAAAGAAAATAGGTTAAGACTTCTTATGCTTGCTTTCTTTAAACATGGCTACTTACTAAAATGATACCGGTAAGTCCAAATTCAGTTTCATTAAATGCATATGGGTTTCATTAAATGCATATGGCATGGCATGCAGTAGGTAGAAAATCATAAGAGATGTCCTTTCCCTAATGCAAGATTACTTAATGTATTATCTGAACTCCATCCTCAACCTACTTGCCACAGATATAGGTTCCATAATCACACCCTTTCTGGTAGCTTTAGCTATTTTCTCAGAGCACATAGCTCATGCAAGCCTTGATTATCCTAACATATAAACAAACCGACCCTTCCCTCTACCTTATTTTTATCTTCCTGTCACTTTCCTTCTGATCAAGTTCAAGTTTAGAAAAGAGTATTCCATACACCTTGTTCTTATTTTCTCAACCTGCATTAATTCTTCAATTTACCATTCCATTGAAGCTGCTCAGACCAAGATAAGCTAAAATATGAAGGGTGTGAATGTTATGCTAAGGAGTTTACCTTAAGATGTGGGAATCTTAAGGAAGGGGTTAAAAAAATCAGACTTGCATTTTTGAAAGAATACTCCATAATTGTTGGAGAATATATTAGGCAAGAATGATGAAAGAAGGTGGGAGTTGTAGAATATTTCAAAATTCCATGAAAGAATATGTAAAGAACTGTATTAAGGTCTCCTTGGAAGGAAAGGACAGAGGAGGAGGGAGACATGAGAGATAAATATGATACACATTAGTGAATGTGCCCTGACCCCATTCATGAGTGGGATGAGCAGTAGAATAGAACTAGGCTGAATTTCAGGTTTCTGGCTTAGGAAAGACAGTGGTCCTCAATGTTCACCGAGACACAGAACTTAGGATGGAGAGCAGTTTGGTTGGAATAATAATCAGTTTAGTTTTAAGTATGATGGCCCTTGTGCTCCTTGTTTAGACTGGAGGTATCCAGAAGATAGTGGGCTGCAAAAGTCTGAAGCATAGACAAGAGAGTGTGATAGAGAATAGTTGACACAACATGTAGGAAAAGTCTAGCTTAATTGTAAAGGGAGATGATACAGAAATTAGGAAACAGAGATGAATACAGACATCATTATCATTTAGCAAGTTGTGAGAGTTAAAAAACTTGAATGTAAAGCAAGTCATGCAATTTATGATACATTTTGTCACTGAGTCACAATTTGAAAGATGAAGGGGCCACATGGAAGCGCAGATATTAAGATCTTGGGATGATTGTCTATTTGGGGGTAAAAGTCTATAACCATACTTGATACTTTAAAGCAACAAAAAGTTTAGATTAATTAGTCAAATGTAAATACTAAAATTCTAAAAGAATATTTACAATCTTACAGTGGAAAAAGCTAAACTAAGCAAACAGAGAAATCACAAGATACGCCTTTGCCTGATATAACTACCTAAAGTTAAAGCTGCTCTACATATGTATAAAAACACTACAATACAAATTATGAGACAAATGGCAATATATAAAAAGTTTATTAAAAATCTAAGCAAAGATAAAGATTCCAACAGAAAACTGGTCTAAAGAATGAGTAGTAAATTCACAAAAGAAGAAATGGTCCAAAAATTTATAAAAACATGCCAATCTCACTACTATTTAAACATTCAAAATTAAAGAAAAGAAATGAAACACTTTTTTGACTATTATATTGGTTAAAATTAAACATAAATTCATTGTTGATGGATATCTAAGAAATGAGCCCTCTTATATTTCTTGGTGGAATGTAAATTTGCACACTCCTCCTGCAGAGCAATTTGGCAATATGTATTAAAAGCCCTAAAATTTCACCTGTGATTTCTCTTGAGAAAACAATAAGACCTCTACACAAAGATTTTGATACAATGATAATTATAACAGCATTATTTGTATAAAATTCTGGAAACAACCTAAAGGTTTAGCAATGGGCTACTTATTTCTTTCCCCATGTTTTTATTTAAATTCCAATTAGCTAACATACAGTATAATATTAGTTTTAGCTGTAGAATGTAGTGATTTAACACTTCCATACAAAACTCAGTGTTTCTCATTACAATAACTGCCCTCATCAATCCTCATCACCTACTTAACCCATACCTCCTGCCCACTTTCCCTCATCAGTTAGTTCTCTATAGTTAAGAATCTGTTTCTTGGTTTTCAACTCTCTCTTTCCCTCCCACATTCATTTGTTTTGTTTCTTAAATACCACATATAAGTAAAATCATATGGTATTTGTCTTTCTCTGACTGACTAATGTCGCTTAGCATAATACTCTCTAGCTCCATCCATATCATTGAAAATGGCAAAATTTCTTTCTTTTTGATGGCTGAGTAATATTTAATTGTATATATATATGCCACTTCTTCTTTATCCATTCATCAGTCAGTGGATATTTGGGCTCTTTCCATAATTTGGCTATTGTTAATGCTGCTATAAACATTGTGGTGTATGTGCCCCCTTGGAATCAGTATTTTTGTTTATTTTGCTTTACAGTGAAATGTTCTGAGTATATCTGAGTATATCTGTTAAGTCCAATTGATCCAATGTGTCATTCAAAGCCACTGTTTCCTTGTTGATTTTCTGCTTAGATGATCTGTCCATTGCTATAAATGGAGTGTTTAAGTCCCCTACTATTGCTGTATTGTTATCAATGAGTTTTTCTATGTTTATTATTAATTGTTTTATATATTTGGGTGCTCCTATGTTGGAAGCATACATACTTACAATTGTTAGACCTTCTTGTTGGATAGGCCCCTTTTTATGATATACTGCTCTTCTTCATCTCTGATTAACAGTCTGGTTTAAAATCTAGTTTGATATAAGTATGGCTACTCTGGCTTTCTTTTGACATTCATTTGCATGGTGAATATTTCTCCATTCCCTCACTTTTAATCTGTAGTGTTTTTAGGTTTAAAATGAATCTCTTATAGGCAGCATATAGATGGGTCTTATTTTTGTGTTTTGTTTTTTAATCTATTCTGACACCCTATGTCTTTTGATTAGAGTATTTAGTCCGTTTACATCGAGAGTAATTAATTACAGATATGTATTTAGTGCCATTTTATTGTTTGTTTTGTCACTGGTTCTGGAGATTTTGTCTATTCCTTTCTTGTCTTTGTTACTTTTGGTCTCTCCTTTGCACTACAAGAATCCCCTTTAATATTTCTTGCAGGGGTGGTTTAGTTGTCATGAACTCCTTTAGTTTCTTGTTTGTCTGGGAAACTCTTTATCTCTCCTTCTTTTCTAAATAATAGCCTTACTAGATAGAGTATTCATAGATGCAGATTTTTACCATTCAGCATACTGAATATATCATGGCACTTTCTTCTGGTCTTTGAAGTTTCTGTGGAGAGCTCTGCTGCTAACTTTGTCTTCCCTTGTAAGTTAGGAACTTCTTCTCTTCTGTCTTCCTTCTTTTAAGATTTTTATCTTTATTGCTCTATTTTACAAATTGAATTACAATATGTCTTCGTGTTGGTCTGCTTTTGTTGATTTTGATGGGTGCTCTCTGCTTCCTGGATCGAGACGTCTGTTTCTTCCCCCTGGTTAGCAAACTTTTCAGCTATTATTTCCTCAAATAAATTTTCTACCCCCTTTTCTCTCTCTTCTTTTTCTGGGACTCCTATAATTCCATGGAGTCACTGAGTTCCCCAAGTTTATTCTTGTGTTCTATAATTATTCTTTCTCTCCTCTGTTCAGATTCATTACTTTAACTTCTATATCACCTATGCATTCCCTTCTTTCTTCCATCCTTGTGTTCATTGAATTCAGTCTGTTTTAAATCTCAGTTATTGCATTTTTCATTTCTGATTTTTTTTAACTCTTTTACCTCTGCGGTAAGGGTGTCCCTGAAGTCTTTCATTCTTTTCTCAAGCCCAGAAAGTATATTTGTGATTATTGTTTTAAATCTCCACCAGGCGTATTATATCTGTTTCAACTAGGTCTCTGGCCATTACCTTCTCTAGTTGTTTCATTTGGGGTGAATTCCTCCATCTTGGCATTTTGTCTAAGTCTCTGTCCTTTTCTATGTGTTGGAAAAGCCCATTATGTTTCCTGCTCCGGAGAGTAATGGCTTTATGAAGAAGAGGTCATATGGTGTCCAGGGCCTGGTGCTCCAGGAAGTGTCTCTGATGTGTGCTGTGTGCACTCTGCTGCTGTGTTTTGGCTGCTCTATCCTTTAGGCCAGTCTTCTGCAGAGCCTTCCCTTACCTGCAGTGGGCAGTGTTTGGTCTTTGGCCAGAGATGGGGAGTTGAAATTAGGTGTGCTCTGGTCTGCTTGTTAAATGAGACCTGATACTACTTCCATCAGAACTGAAGCCCGACAGAACTCTCTGGGTATGGATAGGAATTTCTGCTGGTCTTCTGGGGAAGGGGCCTGCCATGCTGGGACTGAGGCAAACTTGACCAAGATGGGCAGTACTGCCAGAGCACAGGGGTATGGGACCTGGTACAAGCAGGGTAGGCAGCCAGCATTGGACCTGTGCTGTTACTACAGGTAGTTCTGTGTTTATGCTAAGGGGTGGTGGAGGACCATGGCACCAGCCAGCTCCTTTGTCCTCAGAGAGGGGTCTCTGTGCTTGCTGCTCTCAGGGAAGCACTCTGAGGAAAGCAAATAGTCTCCCCCACTGTGTGTCCCAGGCATTCTTCAGATCACTGTTTCCACACTGTCTGCCTCTGTGTTGTTTGCCTGCCTTCTCTCCAGGAGCAGCACAGTGCCCTCCAGGCTCTAATAAGTTACTTTTAAAAAGTTAATAATAAGCTCATATTATGAAATATGAAACCATTATTTTGATGTAAAAATGATATATAAATTATTGTGAAGTTTTCATGTAGCAAATGTAAGAATATTCTATGTTTATTTTAATATATGATATTTAGATATAAAAAGGACTAGAATTTTATAAATCTAAGTTTTCATAGTGGTTGCGTAAGATTATGGGTAATTTTTACACTAATCTTTGCACTTTTAACATTAGGAAAAAAAAACCAAACAAATGAAACTACAGAATGTTGGAGAGAAAATTTAACTTTGCTCAATAGTCTCATTTTATAGGTTTCTTACTTGATATTTGCCCCAAATCAAGTGATTAGTAGTACAACTGTGACAAAACCCATGTGTTAAAATTCCCTTACTAAATGTTCTTGTATTCCATGTGAAGTCTTCATCTTCCATGGCCTATCTCTAGGTCTATTTCATACACATGGATCCAAATTTTTGTAGCTCCTATTATGAGTCAATCTTTTGAATCTCTTAAGCCAGCAATTCCCAATTTCATTTCCATCCCTCATTCTATCACTGATTACTATGTGACTTGATTAAATTATTTAATCTTCATTTTTCCTTAGTTTTCTCATCTTGAAAATGAATATAAAGATAGTACCTATCCCAGGTATTGTGAAGATTACACGAGATAAAACACGGATAGCACTTGGAACAGCAGAGGCACATTAGAGGTACTTGTTGCCATGTATTTCCATGGGTGCTTCCAGGAGATGAACTTTCTTTCCTACTCTGGTAAGAATGTGAATAAACATGGGTCTATTGGAGGAGAACTGATCTAATTAAAAATGCAATCATACAGGGCACCTGGATGGCTCAATGGGTTAAAGCCTCTGCCTTTGGCTCAAGTCATGATCTCAGGGTCCTGGGATCGAGCCCCGCGTCCGGCTCTCTGCTCAGCAGGGAGCCTGCTTCCCCCCCTCTCTCTGCCTGCCTCTCTGCTTACTTGTGATCTCTGTCTGTCAAATAAATAAATAAGTAAAAACTTTTAAAAAATGCAATCCTACATGCACACACATACATCATGGATCTAGAAGTCAGGAGTCATCTGAAACGGGTTCTCTGTGGAGACAGGAATAGGTCTCCATATTTTCTTTCTTCCTCTAAAACATATGCTCCCCCCACTCTATAGAAAGCCTTATAGAAAGCAAGATAAAGTGAGCAGTCATTGTTTTAACAAATGTAATTCCTCATTTTCCAAAGACATAGTTGCATTTATAACTATTATTGCACTAATAATTAAAAGTTGTACTTATAACTATTTATAAGTGAAAATGCTAACCCCAAGAAAACAAATAAACAAACAAAAACCAGTCAAACAAACAAAAAATTCAACCCATAATTATCAGCTACCATTACGTTTTTTGACAGGGCATACCATCTCCCTAGAAATGACAACAGATAGAATGGGCATAACATCCTGGAGAGAAGCCAAAGGAGTGGAAAATCCACTAGACACTGGGAAAATCTACCATAGCAGTCCTTTTTTAAAGACTTTCTCTCCTTCATTTATTTTTCTTTCTTTCCTTTTCTTCCTTCCTTCCTTCCTTCCTTCCTTCCTTCCTTCCTTCCTTTCATCCTTCCTTCCTTCCTTTCAGAGGAAGAGGGACAAGCAGACTCCTAGCTGAATGCAGAGACTGATGCAGGGGTCAGTCCCACAAACCTGAGATCACGATTTAAGCCAAGATCAAGAGTTGGATACTTAACTGAGCCACTCAGGTGTCCCTAATTTGCACTATTTTTAATAAGACATCAATCTTTGATACTTTAAAAAAATGTTTACTTACTTTCCTGACTTCACATTTCTTTGGTTTATTTAATTCTGCTAAGGTTGATATTTTATTTGGATTAGTGACTGACCAGCTTGAATTCAACTCTAGTAGGCTTTTTCTTTATTCTGTTTTTGTCTTGCTTCTAGGTTATCAGTATATTCCCTGAAGGAACAGAAGACTAGAAAAGGTCCAAATGCTTTTATAATCACCTTGCACTTTTCTTTCAAATATAAATAATATCTTTCTTTCTATTTTTTTATATGTAGGGAAAAGATGAGATCTTACATTTAATTCAAGTTAATTTAGAAGAGACACAGAAGTGGGACAATGCTCACTTAACCTCAAATCATATAATAATTATAGCCAAACACAGGGCTTGTGAAGAGCTGAAGGATTTGGTCTTCTCTTTATCACCAGTGTCTAGTTCATTCTTCTGGTAACAAATAATGCTGGGAAGATGGTATTGGGGGGCTATTATGCTGTTAAAAGTCCCAAGTGTTCACATTATTTGGAATTATGATATCAAAGTACTGGTAGAATTTGTGTTCAGCCATTTCTATATTTCCTTTCAGAAGTCTGAATCACTTAAATTTTGCAACATCAAGTGTAAACCCCACTGTTTTTGACATAGGACACACCTTTTTTCTCTCATAGGCAGAGGGAATTCTTAGGGTTCTAGTTCCCAGTTGACAGCTAAAGATGAATTTCTGGGAGGTCTTAAGAGCAAGATTTTCAGCTGATGCTTCAAACAGAAAATGGAAACGCAGGAGTAGATTGTCATTAAATAGGGAAGAATAAGTTTCAGTAACTGAAACCACATTAAGTGACGGTGAATTCAGGGAGAATGGAGTTCTACAACTCCTATAACACCTCCCTTTTCTCTCATTAAGACAATTCCATTTGGGGGAAGGTGGGCAGGAATGAGGTAGGTGTGGTTATGACAGGGCAACCCAAGGATCTTTGTACTGATAGAAGTCTTGTATCTCAACTGTGGTGGTGGAATGAACCTACACGTGTGGTGGGATTGTACAGAAGTAAACACACAGGTATGCACATATACAGACATGTGCACAAAAATTAAAAAATAAAAAATCTGAATAAGATCAGTAGATTGTATTGGTGTCACTATTCTAGTTGTGGCATTTGGAAGAAGTTACACTGGGGAAACTGAGTAAAGGGTTCACAAGACCTTTCTGTATTATTTCTTACAACTGTATGTGAATCTGCCACTCTTTCAAAATAAAAAATGCAAGAAAAAAATCAAAATCAAGAAATATAACACACCCACCATTCCATCTTCATGATAATTCTTGCTATTACCCAGCAAATAGTCTCCTGATTCCCCAGTTCATAAGACTTTCTAGAGACATTTGAATCAGACAGTTTGTTCAAATTGATACTGCTGCATATTAATCATTTAGTTGTATTATATGACTAATATATCTCTTGGATTTAATTATACATGAGTATAACTTTAAAATGACTATGAGAAGACAAAGAATTCACCTTAATATTTCCTGGCCTATTTAATACATACAGAAATTTCCATGAAACACATACTTGACTATATTCTAAAAAGTATAAAATATGCAAATAAAAGAGGCTAACCCCTATCACCATAGACAGATTTTTTAAACTTTTATTATATTTTTAAACAAAATAAGTGATATACTTACCCAGTAAATAAATACTTAGGCCATATTGAGTTATATTGTATATTTACACAGCAAAATAGTATATATATAAACACAGCAAAATAGTATATATATATAACTTAATTTTTACCTTGATGGTAGGTATAGGCTTTTTGGGGATAAAATGCTTTCTCTCAAATGGTGGCAAAGCTGCATTTTGTTCTTTCTGTCTAATCTTGCTCTCTGCTATGATTTCCTTGCGCTGCTCAAGATAAGGTCCGAAACTTGGCAGTTTCTAAAAGGAAAATGCACAAATAAGAAAGTGTTTTAGCTCACAGAAGAGAAAAATGTGGGGACATTAATACATAAGTATTACCAACAAACAAATGTGTGTTTTGAAATTGTTTCTTTTTTTTTTTTAAGATTTTATTTATTTATCTGACAGACAGAGATCACAAGTAGGCAGAGAGGCAGGCAGAGAGAGAGGAGGATGCAGGCTCCCTGCTGAGCAGAGAGCCTGATGCAGGGCTCAATCCCAGGACCCTGGGATCATGACCTGAGCTGAAGGCAGAGGCTTTAACCCACTGAGCCACCCAGGTGCCCCGAAATTGTTTCTTATATACTGTAACAATGTCTTCATTTATTTGAGACTCACTAGGTGTCAGATTCCATTAATTATTAAAAAGAACTAAAGAGTGCAATACCTTTACTAAATATATACATATTAAATATACAGACATCGGGAGAAGGAGAGAAGTGAGTTGGGGGAAACCGGAGGGGGAGAAAAACCATGAGAGACTGTGAACACTGAGAAACAAACTGAGGGTTTTGGAGGGGAGGGGGGTAGGGGTTGGATGAGCCTGGTGGTGGTTATTAAGGAAGGCACATATTGCATGGAGCACTGGGTGTAGTGCATAAACCATGAATCTTGGAACACTGAAAGAAATAAAATTTTAAAAAATACACAGATGTTAATTAAATACATTTCTAAATGGAATAAAGTTCACAATGGTAAACTAAATCCATTCACTTAAAACAGTAGCTATTAGACCATTTGTTTGGTTCATATAGACAGAAGGTAAAACCTATTGATGCTCTTTTTCCTCTTCATCAGGTTTTTAGCACAATATAGACACAGCCATAGTCCCTGACAAATGCTTTTGTCGATTGCAAAGGTAGTTTGCCGAAGTTCTAATCTGTATCTATTTTATTGTGTTCAGATTCTTAATACATCTCTTTAAATACTGTAACTAATGTTGATTGCAATTTACTGGGGTAGCTGAAAAACAAAATGGTAAAAATATTGATTTCTCTGTACAGAAAATAAATTTTATTTTGCATGAAAGAGGCAAAAATAGAAATGAAAAGCAGAGGAAATATCACAGTGCTTAAATCAACTCCATCAGTATTCAAAATCACATCATGGAGCTTTAAATCTCAAGGTTATTCAACTGTACTTTACAAAGTTCATTTAGAAAGATACCTGAGTGTCATGGAAAAATGCTAAGTGGTTTCAAGTTAACACGAATATGCCCTCATACTACTCATTATCCCACAATTATTTCCTCTTCACTTTTGTCCTTCTCCTCTTCTAGAACCTTTGATCTTCACTTTTACTGACATATGAAGCTGGTGATAAACACCACTAAATTCCAAATGTTCTGTGTCCACCTATAACCTGGAATTGTTAGGTCTCCTTTCCTTTCTAAGACTGCAGAAACACCCTTTCTTCTCTCTCCTACAAAATAAAGCCCGTTTATCTAGCTGATAGAGGCTTGGAAAACT
Source organism: Taxidea taxus jeffersonii (assembly GCA_003697995.1). Taxonomy (NCBI): domain Eukaryota; kingdom Metazoa; phylum Chordata; class Mammalia; order Carnivora; family Mustelidae; genus Taxidea; species Taxidea taxus. Next base: position 54,377 of record ML101388.1, read on the forward strand.
ACAGCACTCCAAGGTCATCCTGATCTCTGACCTAGCAAATACTTTGGTGAAAAATCACACTTGTTTTGAAACACTGGCCTCCACCTGCCAGGTTGCATAATGCCCCAGGAAAATGAGTTTTCTAGTCCTTTAGAGATGTTAGCTGGGCAGGTAAGTGGAACTTAACCCATGCTCCAATTCAGCCAAACTGTCACTGAAGATTTATATTAGCAGAACATATTTATGCGGAAATATCTAAGATTGTTACTTCCATTCTCAATTTACTATAATTATGTCAGTAAGTTGAGCAAATGGAAGCAATGTTATGAATGCCAAATTATTTATATACAATTAAACTAGAACTATATACTTCATTCCTATACCTCAATGCTTTCCTAAATTACAATATATAATGATTTCAGTAATATGAAATAATATGATGAAGGGACAGAATATATTGTATCTATTTTACCATAAAATAGGTGATGCTCTCTTGTTAGAAAACATCAAATCAATGAGTATAAAACAAATCCTCAACATTTATCACTTAGGCAAGCTGTTTTAATGTAGAAAATATAATGCTTGTTTGAAATGTCCTCTTACTAAATAACTTTTTCTTGGGGCAGATGAGGGTGTTAGGGATTATATGTGATGTCAAGGTTCAGATAACATGGGGTTCAGATAACATCTCGTAAGATGGTAAACACATGTCCATATGACATCACTCTTGTCAGAGTGATGTCATATCTTTCCACACTTTGCTTCTATACCAAGGGCACTAAATCCTAATCTTATATTCTTTTTTTTTTTAAGATTTTATTTATTTATTTATTAGAGAGAGAGAGAGAGAGAGAGAGCACAGGCAGACAGAGTGGCAGGCAGAGGCAGAGGGAGAAGCAGGCTCCCTGCCGAGCAAGGAGCCCGATGTGGGACTCGATCCCAGGATGCTGGGATCATGACCTGAGCCGAAGGCAGCCGCTTAACCAACTAAGCCACCCAGGTGTCCCATTCCTGGAACTTTTTGATCTATCTTCTTTTAAATATAAACCAGAGGAGAATTTTTCCCCATATAGAATATTCTTTACCCAAAAGAAATAAAATAATTAAGTTTAAATTGTGATATTTTCAAATTGTTCCAGTGATTAGAATAATAATAATATATGTGCTGCTGAAGCGAGCACTATAATAATAATAATAGCAATAATAATAATAATATTTGAAAATCCCTTGGTGCTGAACAGAACACAGCCTGAGTAAACATCTACCAGCCTGATATTTTCTTTTTTTTTAAATTTAAAAAAATTTTTTATAAACATATAATGTAACCCCATCACCCTCTCCCGACACCTCTCCCCCTCTCCCCCGCCTCTCAGCTTGTTTTATGACATTAAGAGTCTCTTTTGGTTTGTCTCCCTCCCGATCCCATCTTGTTTCATTTATCAGCCTGATATTTTCTGTAGGCTTTTAAATTTTTTTTGGCAGTGATTGACCACATTTGCCTTATTTAAATTATATGGCCTTTCTATGGCTAACAGGGCTATGACTATAATGTGATAATCTTTTCTAATTAGTCCTAAGGAGGCGTTCTCAATTTAACATAAAGATTCCTATAGGATTTTCTTTGTGTGTTAGTTAGAGGAGTCAATGGAAAAGAAGGAAATCTGTTGCCAATTTTTTTTCTTTAAATCGAAAGCAACTCACACACGATACCAGTGACTGCCCCCTCAGCCTTCCACCATTCATCTCCAAGTCAAATAGGCTCATTTGTGTGTAGTTTCTCACTGCTATATGGAGGTCCCAGAAACCAGGTGTAGTGCCAACTTCCAAAACATCAAGGCTGCTGTAGATTTTGCTTTCTGCAAATTAGTATAAGAAAGTTTAGTGCTTTTTAAGAAATTACTTTGTTACAGAAGAGCCTGGGTGGCACAGGCGGTTAAGCAACAGTCTTGATTTTGGCTCAGGTCATGATTTCCAGGGTCTGGAGATGGAGCCCCATTCATTTGACTCTCTACTCAGTGCAGTTTGCTTGAGATTCTCTCTCTCCCTTTCCCTCTGCTTCTTTCCCTGCTCATGCTGCCTCTGGTCTCTCTCTAAAGTAATTAAATAAAATCTCTTTAAAAATTACTTTGTTATGTATTAAGATGCCTCTACCATATCTGAGTTCTGAATATTTTAAAAGTTAAGTTTTCCGAAAATACAGAAGACCAATTCTCTCCTGCACCAGATGACCACTTTTACACACACACTACACTTGGCCACACGTTTGTGTTCTGATCTTGCCAAAAAACAAATGAAACAAACAAACAAAAGGGAAAATAAAACTGAGAAAGAGTGAAGGCAAATGCATAGTTGGCTAGTGTGTATGTGTGCAATCAGTGATGATTAATAAAGCATTTAGTTCAAATCTCTGCCTGAACATATAGTTAATTGATTTCCTATTGCAGGAGGAGAAGCAGCAGAGCCTGACAGAGCCAGCAGCAGGAGCTTTTCCTCTTCATTCATTATTTTCTTACAGAAAAAGTTGTAGCCTGAGGTAACTCAAAGCAAGGGGTTTTGAGCATCATGCTATATTTCTTGAACAAAGAAAAAAGTTCTTTACGACTATCAAAAGCTGCTTTGTAACTGATGAACTCAACAAAGATCAGAAATGGTATGATTTTTGTTTCAGTACTTTCTCCAGGGATTCATCATTGATGAATTTGTTCTCACCAGAAAAGCCAAATCCTACTCATTTAAAGATAACAGTATCTCACACTAAAACTGTCTCTATCCAGATATAAAAAGCATTACATTGCCGATAGAAAAGTGACAACATAATGAATCAACAATGATATCTTAAGCCAGCAAAGCTTTAAGGTAAAGCAGTCTATTTGGATTATAATTTATTCATGGATCAATCTAAAGGTAATTGAGCATATTATGAAGTAGAAAAGCGTTTTTGTTTCTAATAGAAGCAGGTACTGGTATCTTCCAGTTTAAACTGCATAATTTTTATGAGAATGGCAGCAAGTTGGCTAATAGCAATGGTGTACAGTGCTATAATGGATCAACTCTATTTTCCTAATCATACTGCCTTATCTGATTGGAAACAATAACAACAAGAAAAGTAATTACTTGATAGTCAAATGGTAATAAGTTAAAAGATAGAAGGATTTCAGGTTTATACTGAGTGTAATCTACATACATATGTACACACACATATATAAAATCACACATGTACACTGAGTACAACATATATTTATATATATATATCACACTCAATATAAACCTGAAATCCAAATATATATATATATAATTGTGTGTGCATGTGTGTGTATAATATACTTGTGCATGTGTATATGTGTAAACGTATACACTGACAAAGAAATAAGTTCAAGGATATATGTCTCACAACTATCCAAGAATTGCCCCCCCCTTTTTTTTTTACAAATCTAAGAATTGCCTTTTTTTTACAAAAGTCCACATATGACTTAGTTACACTATTTGTATTCTGCCATTTATTCAACAAACACAATATCAAATGCTAGCTCTGGATCAGAAACTGTCCTGTACTACATTAAAGGTTAAATAAATTCTGTATGATATGTGTACATTTATCACTGTTATAAATTTTCTAAGTATCCCTTGCCATACATTAAGGGTACTGTCAGATTGAATTATATATTAAGTATTTTTGGTTATTGCAGTTGTCTAAAGGAATGATAAACCAAACTTCTTGGAAAACTGTTTAATCTCAATTAAATGACATTGATTGGAGAGAAAAAAATGAAGAAAATAAAAGTTACTCTTTTAAAAAAAAACTCAGGAAGGCAATGGATACTTTTTAGATACTCAGAATATACAATTTGGACCCCAATGGCTGAGAACATGGGTTCTCTGAGTGTGTTTCTAGCATACCTTAATTTCAACCACTGTGTGCTCAGCATGACGTAAATAAAGGAAACAGAGGTGAGAAGTCTCAATTCTGTTCTGTCCAAATTCAGTTACTTTTCTTCTTCCTTCCTCTGAATTATTAGAGTAGTCAACTGTTTACATTTGATCCTGATTTTTATTTCAAAATCCATTTTAGATGGCTTAGATTCAGAAACACATTTTTCCTATGAGTAGCCGACATGTAATGCTTAATCATTGACATAACAGTAAGCAGTTTTTCATGATATTATCAAATTTGGACAGTGGAAAACAATAAAAGACAAAGAGGAAGGGACTATCTACATATTATCATAATACTACATGGTGCCCAGTGCTATAAATGGGGACACAGGAGTCGGACATGCAAAATACCTGAAATTAATGAAATACAACTATTAGTTTAATCTGACAAATTGAAGAGTCCAACTTTTGATAAACTATCTGATGTCTGAGTCATTCAAAAGCAATGACAGTTCGTGCTTCTCAGTGACAGTAGGAACCCGACATCTGCATAGTGGTTAGGGTACTGATTTAGAAGTACAATTTGCATTAAAATCACAGTTTTACACTCATTAGCTGTGTGACTATGAGCCAATTACTTAACCATTCTGTTACTAATTTTCCTTATCAATGAAATGAGAATGACAGTATCTAATACACGACGTTGATATAAGCATTAAATGGAATAATATTTGTAAAGTGCATGCCTGCCAATTTATTCCCATAAGCCTTAACTGCTTATATTGCATTGTGTACCATGCCCCGTATTTCCATGTTGGCTATTACATCCCCTTGGCTAGGCGAGCCCCTGCCAGTCTTTTTCATCTGGTACATGCCCATTTGGCACTGTAGTCTCAGCTTGGTTTTCATAGCATCTAAGTAATCTTCTTAACTGGCTCCCCTCCCCACAGTGGTAGGGCCCCTCATGGTGTTGCAGAGCACACCTTAACCCCTGCACCCATCGCACTGCCTTCCTGCTGGTAGTATACGCCTCCACGGTCCCCGCTTGAGGTCCTAGAGAGTTACTTTTTCATCCAGCACATACTAGGTATACAAGATGTTTTTGAAGCTTAACAAGTGAATGAATGAATATCTTGAATGTATTTTAAAAATCCGGCTGGTTTTTCGAAATGTTAGATAACCTGAAACATGACTTTCAGAAAGAAATGAATTTACACAAATACATCCATTTAACATTAAAATCAAATGCAGTAAAAAAAACCACCATACTTATACACAAGAGCTGTGATTCATAAACTCAGAAACATTTACAAAGCGCCAGACACTTGAGATGTATTTATAAAAGACAATCTGGGACCTTAAAGAACCTATAGTTAATCACAACTGCAGTCCTCTGAGACAAGGGCTGAGGCACAGGTGACACGGAGTTCTAGATAAGCAACAACAATGTGTACCTAACCCAGGCTGAGGGGTCAGAGTTTTTCTAGAAGAGGTGACACCTGAGCTAAGTTCTGAAGGATAGGTTGGCAAATGGTGAAGATGGAGGTGTGAAAGCCAGGAAAGGGGAAGAAAATCCTCCCAGTGCAAAAAACACCAGAAGGAGAAGGGGCCCCCTTGGGAAGAGGTGCTGGAGAGCCAGTGGACTGCTAACCCAGTACTCTCTGTTTAGTAAGATAGAAGAGGGCAAGCAGTTTCCTCTGTGAAGGGAATCACATCAGAACATATGTTAGGAAGAATGTCAATCAAGAGAAGAAAATCTAACATTAATAGAATGCTAAAAGAGGATGACAGAGGGAAAACCTGCTTTTGGCCAAGCATTGGGGAGGTGCTGGGGCCACAGAGACAAGTAGGAGGAGGTTCTTTTTAAAAGCAGTGCATGGCTTTGGGAGGAAGACTGACTCATATTGTTTGAAACTGAGGTGAGGAATTTATTATTTATACTGAAATATTATTTAAATGATGCCTATCAGTTTCCTCTAAAGAAACAAATTTATGAATACCACCTCACAGCAGTCAGATGGGCTAAACAGGACAGGAAACAACAGATGTTGGAGAGGATGTGGAGAAAGGGGAACCCTCTTACAGTTTTGGTGGGAATGCAAGCTGGTGCAACCACTCTGGAAAAGAGTATGGAGTTTCCTCAAGACGATAAGAATAGAGCTACCCTTAATGACTCACAATTGCACTCCTGGGTATTGACCCCAATGATACAGATGTAGTGAAAAGAAGGGGCACCCTCACTACAGTGTTCGTATCAGCAATGTCCACAGTAGCCAAAATGTGGAAAGAACTCAGATGTCCATCAACAGATGAATGGATAAAGAAGATGTGGGGTGTGTGTGTGTGTGTATGTATGTATGTGTGTGCATATACACACACAATGGAATATTACTCAGCCATCAGAAAGGATGAATATTTATCATTTACATCGACATGGATGGAACTGGAGGGTATTATGCTGAGCAAAATAAGTCAATTAGAGAAAGACAATTATCATATGATTTCACTCATATGTGGAATATAAGAAATAGTGCAGAGGACCATAGGGGAAGGGAAGGAAAACAGAATGGGAAGACATCAGAGAGGGAGAAAAATCATGAGAGACTCTTAACTATAGGAAACAATCTGAGAGTTCTTGGAGGGGAGGTGGATTGGGGAATGGGGTAACTGGGTGATGGGCATTAAGGAGGGCATGTGATGTGATGAGCACTGGGTGTTTTACACAACTGATGAATTGTTGAACACTACATCTGAAACTATGTTGGCTAACTGAATTTAAATAAAAAAAAATAAAAATACAAATAAATTCCCACGTTAACCCCCTCTCCAAAACAATACCTTTGGCTTGGAGTTTGGGAGATGAAGCCTTGTGACATTATTTAGGAGAAACAAAAACAATGAGATGGCCAAACCACTGTGCCTGAGGAAGGTAAAATTCTGAAACAGGGGGAGAAGAGAGAGGAGAGGGAAAAAGAAAGAGCAAAAAGAGAAGGAAGAGGGAAGGGACAGAACGGGAGCAGAGCCTGGTAGTACGAGGGCTGGAGGACTTTAAAAAAGAGGAAGAGCTCATATTCAATTTCAAGCTGTTTGCGTTGCTGCAATTGAAATCCTCTTCTCGGACCCTTAAAACTTAAATAAGTCTCCTACGTACTTATATGCCTTAGAGAGAAATTTGGAAGAAAATCAGCAAAAATAGGCTTGAGTTTCATGGTTGGGTGGGCATATAGCTCAAAGAATATGAACCAACAAGAAGTAAGATTGAGGGAGATGCAGGACTCAGCAAGAAGGAGAATTTATAGCTGGAAGTGACCTAGAGAACATAATCTCCAGGGATTTTATAGCAATTTCCAGAAGGACAGACTGGGTGATTTCAGCTGACATCTGGGTTCCATAGGCAGTTTTCAGGGAGAATAGGATAAGTAGAGGAAGAGATGCACAAATAGTTTGATGTAACTCTGACCCAAATGAGCACTTAATTCCAACTAAGAGACTAAGGAAGACGTCTAGTGAAAGAGGAATTTAAACTGTGACAAATGGTTATAAAAGAGAGAAATAGTATGTGGTGCTGAAAAGAGATGAGAGAGATAAAGGAATGATGAGGAAAGGAATGAAAAATTTAAAAACAAACAGGATAAACTCATTCTTATAGAGCTAAAACTCATTCTTATAGAGCTATAGTACAATATAGTACATGACTGGGGAACAGCAGCGGTAGAGATGGGAAATATAGGGAGGGCTCTGAATTCTGGGCAAAGCAGCTTGGATATTTGTTCTTCAGGGTGTAGGGAAACACCAGTTATTTGAAAATATGCAATTGGATGCCTAAGGTGGTGGAAAGAAGGGTGGGTTGAGGGATTGAGGATGTTTGTGGCAGAAAGAAGATAATGATCCAGCATGATGGAGATGGGATTTTGGTGGAAGCATAGAAGTGACATAGATGACCTATAAGATTTTTTGTTTGTTTTTTTTCAAGAGTCTATGGTACTCTGGAGAATAGAGAACATATATTGACTACACACCTCAACTCCAACAGTCTACCATTGACCTTCACTCCCACACTGCCCACTGACTGCTTCACCCCTAGTCTCACAGTGACTTCTGCCTGAAACCATCCAATTTTCACTCTTTGTGACACAGAATCCTTCTTGGGTGGACCTCTCTCTCTACCTCTTTGCTGCATCTTTCTGCAAATGACCCCTCCTCTCTCACCATCCCCTGCTCATTCAGAATCTCATACGCTATTAAAATCACACAAGAGCTTGTGTTTCACTGATGGCCGCAGAGGTTACAATTTGCAGAAGTTTCTTCTTAGTCAAAAGGAACGTGAATTCACGTTGGTGGGGAAGCTGGGACTAGTTTTTCTTTCCTGGCACTCTGGAGGACCCTTGCTTATATTCTGCGGTAATGATGAGGTGGGGAGGAGACACGAGGAACATCAGCCTTCTCGACAACAGCTGTGGTGGGAGGTGATTCTAAGTTCAACGAGGGAAGGAAATGCATTGTCAGCACCATCTTCATCAAAATCAGCACATTAACTGAGTTTTGCTGTACACCGGGCCCTCTGCAAAACACTGGAGGACATTATCCATTCTTTATTGCAACCCTATGAAGTGGGTATTATCCTCGTCCCTGCTGCAGACCAGATCACAGCTTCAGAAAGGCTAAGCAACCTGCTCCAGCTCTCACCGTTAACAAACGGCAGAGCTAGGATTCACATCCCAGTCCGCCAGATGCCAGACCCTGTGCTATGCTGTCGCTCACGTTTCTTTGTAGTGCTTACAAAGCTCTGTATTAGATGAGTGTCTAATATACTTTTGATTGATATAAAGACACATACTACACATATAATCCATTCCTTGAAATCTACGCTTCCTGTTTTTACTCATTCCACAAACTATGGAGGGAAAAATGTTTCATACAGTAGACACCATTTAAAAAAACGCTGAACACATACCATGCAAAATATCTGTATTAGTTCAGTCCTGTTTATTATTGGCCTCAAGTTTAATGAGCTCAAGTTAATACAGGTGAAAGGCCAGAGTGTTACATGCAGCAGTTAATGAAATACCATAGAGCTGCTGAGAAGACGATTAGCAGCCAAATGTGAATTTAATATACTTCATTTTCAAGAAGCAATGCCCCCATGGGAGGTTTCTTTCCGTGGGAGGTAATATTGGAAAGAGCACCTGAGAGAAGATGGGGTTGTGTTCTTAGCCTTGATATCCGCTCTTCTTGTGACCCATGGGAGCTAGTGATTCCTTTGGGTCTCAGTTTTCTCATCTGTAAAATGAGGGGGTCAGACCAGATAATTTACATAGCTTCCAGTAATGTTTTGTTTTGTTTTCAAATTCACAGTTAGAAATCCTCAGGGTTTATGGGGCACCTGGGTGGCTTGGTCAGTTAGGCGTCCAACTTGACTTCAGCTCAGGTCATGATCTTGGTGTTGTGAAATCAAGCTCCGCATTGGACTCTGTGCTCAGTGGAGAGTCTGCTTGAGATTCTCTCTCTCTCTCTCTCTCCCTCTGTCCCTACCCCCTGCTCTCTCTCTCTCTAAAATAAATAGATAAATCTTGAAAAAAAAAAAAAAAGGAAAGAAAGAAATCCTCAGAGTTTATGACCAGGTGGCATCACATCCACAGTTTGTGGATAAAATACTTGATTGAGTCACAAATTATAACTCTTTTCCTCCTATTTACAGAACATTTCAAACTGGATAACTGTATAAACTGAATAAACATTTCAAACTTTTGAAACTGGAAATATGAATAATATGAACACTGTTTATCAAACTCCCAAGGTTGGATGAGTTCATAAACTCTTTTAGGCTTTACTGGTGGAAGGTACAACCAAAGATATCTTCTCTATTTTATAATTATGAAATAATAAAACCTGTATAGAGAATTAAGATAAATAAAATAGTTTTTTAAATGAAGGCTAATATAATCTGTATACATTGAGGAATTCATTCACAACCAATGCTGCACCATAATTATCTTTATACAGTTTGGTTTATAGTTACAACTCACCTGGATATGTTCTATACAAATCAACCATGTGCATATTAGAAGTGGATATAAGTGATACCAGACATGAAATTGCCAAGTCAGTAAGAATAAAACATAGACACACATGTGGTTGCATTTGATATGCAAAGTTAACAGGATGTTACAGGATGGGAGAAAATGGAAACTTCTACTGAAACAGTGCAATACAGAGTGATCACTGGATTTTGGGCTCAGAGACCAAGATACCTGGTCTCTAAGACAAGTCACTTGACCTATGTGGGCCTTGGTTTTCACCTGTGTAAAATGGAGATAGCAATGACCATTCTGCCTACTTGCTCTTCACAAGGACTGTTTGAAATAGGATGGCACTAATAGATTATTAAAATACAGCTTTTACCATTTTGGAAACTATAAAGCAGTACAGAACCAAAGTGTTATTTTATTATAGTGAATGTAATTTGTATTTGTGTACAATTTTTTAACATCTTTACAATGTAAAGATGAAGTGAGTATTCTGCATTATAAAAATGTCACAAAATATTAGCCTCACATAAAGAAAAACTTCCTAAGCTATAGACCTTCCAGTGCCTTAGGAGAACTTGGATGAAATAATTTGCTTTGGAAATCCACCTCCCAAATGCTACTGCTTTCATGACTAGATATTGCATAGAATGTCAAGGGCAAAAACCAATGAGGGAAAATGGAATAAAAATTACCTCATACAATGGGATAGAAGCAAAGAAAAACAGAAAAATGGGGTGATGAGGAAAATGGGACTGCTATAAATATGAAAAGAGCATTCCGCAGTCAGGCTATGTTTGGAGCAAGAGTGGAAGATTAATCAATCTTTTCCATACTTATTCAATATGATACTTAATATTTTCCTTAAACAGAAACACCGGGATGACTGCTTTAAGCTTTTTTACCTGAAAGTGTGGCATAGGGCATAAAATATCACATTTTGATCCAATCAAAAACCCTATTTGGAGTTACAGTTCAGGACATATTGGAAAAAATGATCATCACTTTGAAAGTCAATTTTTAGGGCTTCTATGCTAAGCAGGAGATTTATATTGGAAAGAAAATAAAAGGAAGTCCAAGTTTTTAGTTGAAAGGAAAGAAATTTAGTAGGGTATATTTAACATGGGAAAGAATCTTTCATATGTGTGGCAAAATGCTCCATAAACAACAGCTTTTGCATGCAGACATGGAGATAGTAGCAAACATCCATAAGATAAAATTCATCTCTCTACCTAGGGCACTACTGAAGGCATCATTGCCCCCCAGATTTTGGATTTTCCTCTCTTTTTCTTTCTCATTACTTTCTAAATGATATTATGATTATTTATGCATCTCTATTTTTCTGAGTAGGTCATAAACATTTGGAGGACAGGATACTTTTTGAAACTGTTTTATCTTCACTTTAGTTCTTTGTACATAATTGGCCTTAATTAACTATTTGATGAATGAATGAGGGATTAACATCAACAAAAAGCTATACTGACAAGAAATTTTAACAACCTCAATGTGTGTGTAGTTACAGCTTAAAGCTGATAACTGAACACTTTTCATATAAAATGTCCAGACAGGTTGTCTGTATGCACAAGGCTTGGCAAGAATGAAATTCCTCTAATGCTTATTGACCAAACAACTAATATTTGACCTCATCCAAAATATTACTTAAACCAATTCCCGATAATAACATTTGCTTTAAATTGTAAAACGTCTTCTATAGCCTGACAGATTTGGAGTAATAAGGTATTGTAAGATATAGTTCCAAGAAATCAATTTATATTCAAAGGTGTAGAGCACAACACAAATAATTTATTTGTATTTTCCTGATTCTTTGCTTAAAGTATTCTATCAAGAAAATAATAATGACCAATTATTTCACTCTCCTGTTCATAAAAATCAAATAACAAAATCAAACAGAAACAAAATAATTAAACAACAAAAAAATTTGTAAGCCATAGTTCTTAAAAACCCATTATTTTATTGAAAATATACTTTGAACAGTTGTGAATCTAGGCAATCATTGAATTAAACATTAAGCTTCCAGAAACAATAATTCACTTGACATCTGTGTGTTTCATGTAGGCCCTATGGCCACATAGGCCACACTGCTGGTCTTCAGACACTCCTGCTCTTGAGTCTATTATAAAGATGAACCTCATGTTTGGCAAAGGCTAATACCACAAAATGAAAACAGTAGTCCGAGAGATCCACCATTAGGCTTGAAGAAGAATAATCTGTACATAATTTTCTGAGCTTCATCAGATATCAGCCAGTTGATGAACATCACATGTCCCTAGAGTCATTAGGACCAAATTCTAAAACCGAATAACACAGTGACAGTACTTTCAGCTTTAGAAATTATTTGTGTATATTATCTCGTTTAATTTTTACAATAATGGAATTATCATAATAGTGATGAAACCTAAGGGCCACCAATGTGGCAAGCACACAAAGCCCAGTGCCACATAATGGTAATGGCAACCAAACCTAGGTCTCTCACCTCCAAGCCATGCATCTTCTCTAAATTGGGTGCCAGTGTCCTTTCTGAGCTGTTTGGCTGTCATGTCACCTAAAATTACTGTATGGCCTATGCTTTAGGAGAAGATACCAAGGGTAAGAGCTAATAAGAAGACATAATAGGGGGCAAAATAGAGATGATCTCTATCTTCCGGGAGTTTGTGGTAGTTTGTAATCGAATGGAATTAAACATAAATAATCCTTTAAACATATACAACGTGTATAACCGTTTTCAATGATACACATTTATCTGATCATTTAAGGTCAAGTCCTATCAGACAATAACCTCTAACCCTTTCTTATATCCACCAGGCAAAATCTTTGCCCATATTTAAGTCAATCATCCTATCATTTCGTATTTACAGTTGAAAACCGAAGACGGCTACAGAGTATGACTGCTCCCCCTGCAACCTCGTGACTGTAATCACAAGTGAGCAGGCAGTAGGGCCAACAAGCCTCACTGTGTTACTACTGATGCTCTTCAGTTTCCTCTCTCTACTGCATGACATTTTTGCATCTTCTTCTTGTTCCTAAAGTTTGAACTGCCACTCCCTTTCCTTCTCAATTGAGGACCTGCCCTCACATTATCAATTAAAAATCCTGAAGTAATTTTTCTATTCTGCATTCTGTGAATCCCCCTCATCTGTACTATCACCCTTCATCTTTTCTTCTGTTACGATGGGAGGTGCCCTTGCTTTTAAAGGATCCACCGAGGGCTCTCTCTTGCATACATCTGATCACCTGAAGAAATCTGCTTCTTTAATTTTTATCTCTGACCATCCCATGATTGACTCTCATTTTATTATTTCTGTTAACACACAAATGTGCTTTAATCCCTCCCCTCCTCAAAACAAATACACAAAACAAATAAAAGAACTCTGTCTCTGCAGCCACTTCCAGGCTTCCTCATTTGCCTATTTCCCTTCGAACCTGTCGGAAGCCCTGGTAATTGCAGTGTCTGTCCTCCCACCTTCATCACCCATTCAACTCCTCAGTTACTCGGTCCAGGAGTTTGTCCTACACTCCCAGCCACAGAAATGCTGTGGTGATGGTGCCAAAGACAACCTTAATTTTGCAGGTCAAATGGCCACACTTTTGTGCTCATTTTACTTTCTGTCTCAGTAGCATTCAATCAGGGTGACCACCCCCCTCCTTCCTCAAATACTGTACTACTTTTTTTTTTCTACATTACTTCTGTTTCTCCTTTGCTTTTTCTCTTTTCTTTTTCTCTGAAACCCATAGGTGGGAACATCCAAGTCTCAGTCCTAGATGCTCTTTTTTCCCTCCTTTCCAAGTGATCTGATCTTATGGCTTTAAATATCATTTAAGCTATGGCTTTCAGATTTAAAGTTTCAGTTCTGTTCTTTATACTGAGCTCCAGACTCTTATATCCAATGACTTAATTAACATTTAATTAGATGTAGAAAGTGATCTCAAACTTAACGTGTCTTAAGCAGATCCTTTGTTATTTCACTCCGAATATTCTTTCCTCAATCTTCCCTATTTCAGTTAATGAAATGACTGCTGACCTATTTGCTCAAGTCAAAAACCTAGGGCTATTCTCAATTTCTTATTTTTCCCCATATCTTCCCCTCTAGAACAAGTCCTTCAGCAAAACTACACTCAAAACAACCTAACTCTCTCCACTTCCCACCATCTCCATTGATATGGGTCTAGTCCAAGGCTCCAATATCTCTCACCAAGAACACTGCAGTCAGTAGCTTCCTGACTGATCTGTATACTTTCTCTTTTGACTCGCTATAATGTATTCTCCACATAGTAGCCAGAGCAATTGTCTTAAATAGAAATGAGAACATGTCACTCCTGTGCTTAAAACTCTCCAATGATTTCCCAGAGTACTTAAAATAAAATCTAAAAGCTTTGCACTGACTGCAGGCTTATCTGGCTCCTGCCTACCTCTTCAATTTTATTTTTTAACCACTCTCCTCTTAATTTGCTACCATGCAACCACACTCGTGTACTTTTTGCTGTTCTTAAAAGGTCTTAGGGCCTTTATACTGAAAGGAGGTCCTCTAAATTATACTCTGTATATCTTCCTTTTGATAATGACCATATTCTTTATTCATTTATTTTATATCTCCATCCTTTGTAGAAGATACAAGCTACCAAACAGGATGTTCATAAATTTTGTTCAGTGATGTTCCCCTAGAACTTTGAACAATACCTGGCCCAGTGTACATTCTCAAATGAATGAATGTATGGGTAGTAATATATTTAGAATAAACAGTGCAGTGCTTCATGTTGACTTTCAATCTTGGTTCCATTATATACTATTTAACCTGGTCAAATTTGGTTTTACCTTTATAAGATTTTAGGTGCCTCATTCATAAAATGGGAATAACATTTCATAAGGTTGTAGTGAAGATTATATAACTTACATAAAATGTATAAAATGAAGCCAGAGCTTGATAAACAGTAGGCACTTATTCCATGTTAGTCCTTATCATCCACATCATATTATTATAGAAATCCTCGCAACACTTCATAGTTTTCTTTCTAGTATTAACTTATATATGCTTTAGCACATTTTTCTATGTGCTTAATATGCTAAAGTAAACATTCCCTCTCCCTCCTGTAAATCTTCTTTTCCAGCTTTTATAAGGTAAATCAATGGCTTAAGCATGTTTTACATGACAGAGAATTGCTTATATCACAATTACACTGCATACACTCCATAAAGTAAGGATTATTCACATAGTTATATAATTTTATGCTCCACATGTTGAAATAAGTAAAATTAAGAAAATGAAGATTTGATAGTTGAGAAGTAAATGTAAACATGAGTTCTTAAAGAATGAAAGCAAGACCATTCTGTAGCCTAAAGTAAATGCTGTCATCTATGGGGGCTGGGGAAAGATGCTACGATCTGAGCCCATTACCGTGCTACTTCAGGAACATCTGGCAGTCTGTCACTTCACAGGCAACAACATCTTCTCTAAACAGAATAGACTCGAATTCATCAGGGATTCCCATAGTACAGTATATGCTTAACTTAAGTACCTGCTTTCCGTGATTTCCATAGATTATCATATTCATGACACTGTGGAGTGAAAGCATTCTTCTCACTCTCTAACCAGAACATGAAAAAGAAATTAAAACATTGGCAGGCACTTTGTCTCCAGTTTGTTGGACAAGTAAGAAACGGATTTTCCACCCATTTATGTAAATGAAATTCTGTCAACTTAGAGCATTTTAACAAAGATGACAGCCGCCTGTCTATTAATAAATACTTGACAGGATAACAATTACAATTGTAGTTGACTGTTTTTCTTTCAATAAATGTAGGTCAGTGGGTATTTTAAAAGAATTTATTTAAAATAAATTTGCAAACCCCAATAACTTTTCCTCTCATCTCTATTAACCCAGAAAGAAATGTTAACATGTGCATTCTTGCCTTCTTGATAGTGGTTTTAGAATATTATGGCCAAAGCCTTTTAAATACATGACTATGTAATTAAATTGTGCGTGCTTACTCTGTGTACACATACACATATAAATACATGTAAGGCATCTATTCTTGGATCCAATATTTTGAATTCTACAGAAAGACTTAAAGCCTAGTAGGCTCTCTGTTGTCCAGAAGTGGTTTTCAGATTAGGGATTATCTTTGTGCTGCTTCTTCTCTCTGACTTCGGATTTTATTCATTGTTGACTATCAGAAAGGAAGAGTAAGGATATGTAACAAATTAATTAATCTGGTTACCCATCAAGCTTTGGGAATACATTTAGTAGAGAAAGAAGTGAATTCAATGAATAAATTGAGTTTTGAAGGATTATCTATTGGATTCATTAATCCACTCTGGCCCAATGCTCCATTAGTTAGATTTCAGAAAGCGACTTTCTGAACAGAATGAGGATGAGATTTTGAATTTCTTCGTGAAATAACTTCCCAAGACAATTTGTTTTTCTCTGTCTAGTGGAGTTTGGAAGAAAGTCTATGTTGACATTAGAATGTCAGGTACAAGTACTCCCCAAACAGTGAATAATTTTATCTTTATCTACTACAAATTGAAAACACAACATTGTATTTCATCACATTTAAGATGTTATCATACATTGCTTTTATCCATATAGTAAGATGAATATTACAAGCAAAATAAATTTTTCAAAATATTACTAAAATTTCTAAAGTCTGTTCGTTTAAAGAGAAATTAATTGTAAGACACCCCCAAAAATTCATGTCTTAGAATGGATGAAATGCATTATGTTCCTCAAATACAGACTGGTTCATTTCTAAGTTTCCTTCTCATCACTGTCAGTAGCCATAATATGCTATCTCATTATTTTGAGAGCAATGTGATGTGAAAATTACATCAACATTCCTAAAATCCTATTTGTAAATAGAAGTCCAAATTTTAGAAGTATTAAAAAACAACAACAAAATTATTATCAGACAAAAGCAGGGAATAAACAATGTTCTATTTCCAGCTTTATACCAGAAAACAATGTGAATATTTGAAGGAAAAAGGCAGGGAGGGGTAGTTACTAGATGTTTCTAATTTGGATTGAGTCTAGATCTAAATGTTTCTGAGATAGGTGTCTGTTGTTTTTTGAATTCCATTCCATTCCAGAGATAATGCCAATTTTTAAAACTGAAGAATATGTAAAATATGTATTTGTATTTATGTCTTCTAAGGTGATTTCTAGGAGAAAATATCACAAATAAATTGTTCCTTCAAAGAAAACCATAATGTCTATTTTTTTTTTGTCTATTTTTTAAGAGCACGATTTACCTCTTGAATTCCTATATGATGGTCTTTCCATGAACTAAATACCTGAGCAGTTGACAGACTTAGTTATTTCTAGGAAAAATGTCTGTTGATTGCTGTTCAGGGATTAATTCAAGCACTGCTCCTTAGAGATACTTTTTCTAGGACAGATTAAGCCACAGAGAGAAAGATACACAGACAACGCCAAAAGATACAGAACCATTATGCCATTTAATGGTTGGTGTGGGTTACATCAGCCAAGTCCTAGGAAAGTAGGTTTTCCCTGAATAAGAATGACTCAAAAAGATAATGTCATATTTTATTAGAATCTATAAAATCATAAGCAAATACCATATATTCTTGTTAGTCATCCAATTATGGGATTATGTAGAGGATGGCACTAATGGATTACTTAAATACAAATTACTGCCAAAATTGTCCCCCACTTCAGAGACATTGTAATTAATTCATCTCTTATGTCAGATGAACTGGGAAACTTATCCTTCTGATCACATAGGCTTTACTGCTTTTCTTCATCTCTCTCACTCAGTAAATGAGTTATTTAAGATAAGTTATTTCTCAAAGAAGATATACATTTAGATAGGTATACACATGAAAATATTTAATGCAAATACACAGAATAAAACTTTGCTCCTCCAAAGCTGATCCACCCAAACAATTGTAGATTTCTGAATATGCCTGAGCCTAAAAATACTGCATCTCTAGAAAGATATTTGGTGGCAACTATCATCTGCACTTCCAGACAGAATGAACAGAGCTGAGAAGGGCTATAGTCCTAAGTGTTACCCTCACACTGAGTTCTGACTGGTCCATTTGTGGATTAAATAAGAACATTTTTGATGGGCTGGTGAGGTCTTTTGAAGGCCAATCCTTTTAAGCAGAAGTCAGTGAGTATGGGAGAAACTTCACTAGAATAATTAAACCAGATTGTAAAAATATGAGACAAAGACTATATATAGATTAGAGGTGGTAGCAGCAAATAAGCTGACATGGGAAAAATAAGTTGTCAGTAAGAGAGTTAGAAGATCTGTAAACAACAGTTGGTGAGAGAGAATGAAAGCTGCGATTTTACAAGCTTTTAAGACCCATAAAGGTAGTATCTACTTTACAAGCATTTAAAAATGGGCATTGATGTGAGTGATTTGCATTATCCCACCTCCTCCTCTTGACAGTCTTTCAAGGCCAGAGTCATCAGCCCCTGTTTAGCAGGGAGAAAACCAGGGCTGGGGAGCTGTATTCGGAAGACAGAGGAGTTTGATGACACAGATCACTACATTTCTTTGGAGTCCACATTATGAACCCATTCTGGAGCATGTCTAACTCTGTATGCAAATGATCTGATGGTGAAGAGAAGACATTCACAGGTGATGTGATAACTTGTCCTCCATGTGCTCCCCCAAAGACACAGCTGCCTTCCTGTCCCCCAAATGCACTGCTCATGACTAAGCCGAGATCTCCTGCTCCAGCAATACAGTCAGCACGTGGCACACATGCTTCGTACGAACCTTCAACCTGGAATACACTGTTCTTGACAGAATTTACCTTGCTTGTGAAGCAGAAGTTACCAGGTCTCTATATGGAGTCACCTTATTGCTCTGCATAATGTGGTTTGGAGTCTTATTCAGACAGCAGGGACCTCATCAAGATGACGTATTTAAGTTTACACCCCCAATAACCACCCGGATGGTGAGTGTCCATGCGGGGTGCTTGATATGCCCATCTTTCACCTGCTAGTTGATCCCACCTCACACCAGCTGGATGTGAAGAAAACATCTGCAAACTGGAAGCAGAACCATAATCATATTTGGCAAGTGTGAATGTATGCAAGGTAAGCTTCCTACAAGATTGATACGCAGGCCCCCTGAACCCAGAGGCTGCAGGACTATATGAAAAAGATGTTCAGCTTTTTAAAAGGAGAGTTGTTGGCACCACTTATTTGTTTGACCAATCTAAAATACAAGGCCCCTATGCAATTAGCCTTTCTCCATGGAATCTTTCCGTGTATGATGAAGCCAGAGAAAAGATACTGAGTCAGAAGAAGCAGCCTGGAAAGCAGCACAATAGAATTTCATGTTGCTGGCCTGTCATGGGTAAAGCCTGGTTCGGCACAACATTTCATTAAAGAAGAGAAAGCAGTAAGCAACTTAAAGCGCTGGCAAATCTGGTGCTCCATGCGCTTTCCTGCAGAGCGGGTACTGGCTGAAGCTGACCAATGACAAAGGACTGCCTGAAGAGTAAAACTATGTGAACGAGAACTGGTATCGTGTTGTCCATGGATGCTTAGCCTCTAACAGGCAGTTCTGGAAGGCTCTCTTTAGGTAAAGCATTACTTCTGTCAGCATGTCTTTAGGGTGGTAATCGAAATCTGTACTCTACATTACTGGGGATCTTGAGGCTTAAAAATTATGTATGTATGTATGTATTAGAGAAAGAGGGGGAGGGGCAAGGAAGAGGGAGAGAGAATCTTAAGCTGGCTCCATGCTCAAGATTATTGCCTATGCTTGGAGCTTGATGTGGGGCTTGATCTCACGACCCTGAGATCATGACCTGAGCCAAAATCAAGAGTCAGACA
Source organism: Taxidea taxus jeffersonii (assembly GCA_003697995.1). NCBI lineage: Eukaryota > Metazoa > Chordata > Mammalia > Carnivora > Mustelidae > Taxidea > Taxidea taxus. The sequence goes on from ML101388.1 coordinate 74,089, forward strand.
TTTAACCAGCTGAGCCACACAGGTACCCTGACCTTGAGGCTTAAACATTTTTCCAAATATAGTCCTAAAGGTAAGGTACATTCACTTAAGCTAATAGAGTAGACAGCACTATCCAATGATTTTTAAATCAGTGGTTTAATTTGTACATATGTTTGTATATGGAGAGGAGAAATAAAGTGATTTGGAAGTCTAAATAATCTTCTGAGTGATTCAATTAAGTTAAAACAATGTTTACTGAGCACCAACAAATTTTTAGGCATTGATCTCTCTAGCTGACTCACTATTCAGGGAGGAGACCCAAACTCAGTGCATCTGGGATACCTTCTGAAGGGTGGCTATGGTATGTCTTACCAAGACGCCATTTTATGATTTTAGGATATATATACACACACACACATATATATAATATATATATACATATGTATATACTATATATATACACATATATATACAATGAAATCTATGAGAAAAGCTACCCATTTCTCTCATTTTACATTATATCTATATATATAGTCAGTGTAAAATGAGAGAAATGGGTAGCTTTTCTCATAGATTTCATTTCTTTATACAATCTCTTTCCTGCAATGTTTTGTAGTGTAGATGAATTACTGATTTTGGTTAGTGTCTTCTAATATCTACCCTAGCAGACACTTGAATAAGAACCTCAAGTCCCCCCAGGATAAAAAGCATAATGACAGGTTGAACGTGCTAACACTACAGGTTCCCCAAATAAAACCTTTATTGATTGAATGCCTAATCATCATCAAGAGTTACTCATTTATTTGATGCTTTCAAGTACTGTGTATATGAATGTATGGATGAACAAAGCCTTTTTTTCCTGAACAATCTTCCCTAAAAGATTACTTCAGGATCATAGGTGAAAGCTTTATTATTGCTCTATAATTGCAGAGGACACCTAGAGGAAGCTAGGTCAAGCACTGTTATCATCTTTCTCATATGCTGATTCAACCTACTACATCCTGGGGTTTATCCACATTCTATCAAGCTAATAAAGAGAAGATCAGAAGATAGGCTTAATCCATTATATGAACCTACTGAGTGGAGCTTTTAGTTTCATTATAACATCAAAGACTTAATTTTTAATATTACTTGGTTTACAATTTTACGTCTTTATTCGTAAGTGGAAAATGGTCTCAATTTTTTTACTCTAGTATTATCTGGGTTTTGGTAGTAAAGTTGATTAAGGCTCATAAGTTTATTAGGGAATTTTCTATATCTTCTTATCTATTTATTTTTATTATGTTATGTTAGTCCCCATACAGTACATCATTAGTTATTGAGGTGGAGGGCATGTGTTCTTTATCTTTTTAAAAGCTGGAATTATTTAAATAGCATAGAAACTCTAACAAAACTATCAGCCATTCAGCGGCAAGACTACTTGCTCCTAAGATCTTCTGAATAGTAAATTTAAAAATTTGCTTTCTAATTCTATGGACGATTATTGGCTATATAGGTTTTTTTCCCCCCTGAAGATTGATTGACTGATTTGAATGAGAGAGAGACCACAAGTGGTGGGGAGAGGCAGAGGGAGAGAGGGAAACAGACTCCGTGCTGAGCAGGGAGATCAACCAAGAGTTGGATCCCAGGACACTGAGGTCATGACCTTGAGTGGAAGGCAGATGCTTAACTAAGTGACTGAGCCACCCAGGCGCCCCTGATTGTACCTGAGGTTACAGTTCTTTTTTCATTCTTCTATAGAATATATTATTACTTCTCCTTTTTTGAGCTCTAATGATAGTTTTATCCATTCATTGGTCTTTTCTTTTCAAATGTTACTTTTTAAAAGTTTTATTCTTCCTTTTTTATTTTCTTTTTGGTTATTCCTAAACAGACCTTGCTGACAACCAGGAAAAGGAGATGTTGCTGGGAGATCTGCTCCATCTCCTCCCAGTCCAGGCTGACCTTCCTTTCTCTTGGCATCCTGAGCTTTCTTTATAATCTTCAGGTTCTATTGTGAAAATGCCTTCTTTTTTTTCCCTTCTATTCCCCCCTGCCCTTAACCTTCTGCCTGGGTGATTTTTCCATTTCTTTTTCTTTTTAACATTTTTTTTTTCAAGCCAGAAACTTTGGCTTCCCAGCATATAGACCACTTAAATGTACATGTGTAGGAAACAATAGATGATTATACAACACATTCTGCATTTCTTGGCTTCTGTAAAGGGGCAGAGATGGGGAAGACATTAAAAATTAGGTCCAGCAATAATGAGCTATATTATTAAGTTTCTCTGTTTGCTTGAGTACCAGGAAATAGCAATGTCCATTGAAGAGAATCCCAAAAAAGAAAGAAAAGAAAAGGAAAGAGTAAAGAAAAGAAAAGGGTACCAAGTCTGGAAACAGAAAATCAGGAGATTAAGTTTCTAGGTCTTTATTTACATCATTTTTTTCTGTCAGATTCAGAAATTAGGTCTTTTCCAAGGGAATATTTCACTAAATTTTCCTTTTATTATTTACTCAAAAGATGAGAGAAATACGTAGAGCCAAACTGAAAAAAAAATCAAATTTTAAGTTCTATGGTTACATAAATTTGCTTCAAAACTTTTAAAAAGCATGTTTGTTTGTTTTTAATGATTTACATTTCAGTGGTTTAGACCAGGTCACTTGAAGGTGGAAATTTAGTGAGAAAATGACCGGGCTAGTTGCAAATGGAAAAAGAGTTTCTAAATTGAGGTGCATGGCTTTGGGATCCCAGACCCAAGGATGACCCCCCAGATCTGCATGTTGATCTGAGCAAGGAGCACAGCACCCATAACGAACATCTCAGAATGGAAGACAGACTCTATCATCACGTAAAACATTTTCAACGGGAGGATGAGTAACAGAATACTGTTAGTGATGAAGGCAAAAAAACCCCTCATTGTTTTTCACAGGCCTTGGAGACAACTGGTTGTTGCCTTCAGATACTGGCAATTTTGAACAAAGAGCCTTCAGTAGGAAGCACCCTAGGTGCATTATTTTTGGCAATTTCTGGTGACACAACAGAGGCCAGAAAGAACAGCATTTGAGAAGAAAGCCCTGCCCCGTACCTTCTGTAACTCTGGTTCACAAACACTAAGTAGTGCATTTTATGCCACCAACAATACACCTCAGTCCTTCAGCGTGTCCCCAAAAGTCAAGTAAGAGTTCCGTGTCACACCTCTGTGCTAGAACACCATTCAGGGCAATGACATGGAAATCAGCCCACGGAGTGTCCCGCGCTGTTGCTGAGTCCCTCGATTTCCATGATCTGACAGGAAGATGATATCAAAGTCGGCAGAAAGGTGTTAAGGGAGAGCTTGAATGCTCGTGTGTGTGCTGGAGCAGGTGAGAAGTTAGGATCGCGTGTCACAGGCTGACAGGAGAGGGAGTGCCAGGCTACCCTGTGAGTGAAGCATTGGACATGGGCCCTATCATAGAAAATATGCTTTTTGTTCAAACTCTCAATATCTAGAGGGAGGGGCAACCTTTCTGGCATGAATGCTCCACCGCTGTGAGGACGCAGTAAAAGGTCGTCTCAGGGTTTGTTTAAAAAGGTCAGCTCAGGAACTACTGACCCCCATGACTCCATCCTGACAGTTTCAGCCCTCTCTCAGAATCTCTCTTGTCACTTCTAGCCTCCTGTGCTTTTCTGAAAACAAAACCCTCTACCACCTGCCGTCCATTATTCCGTCAGTGAGCAACATGCACTCTCTTGAGCTGATATTTCAATTTATTTGTGGTTAGATGTGCAATAATCCTCTGGCTGAAGCCGAGGGAACAGTTTAAAGATTTAAAACAAAACAAAGCCAGTGCTTCAAACGTCTCTTCATGCAAAGCTTACCAGACACAAAAATGTGGCTAATTCTCAGCCGCACAAAAGCAAAACTAAGACACGCAGATGGTCAGTGCCTGCCCTCTGCAGAGGGAGAATCAGGGTTGGCTCCAAGTAACAAATAATTATCCAGGTCCTTTGTAAATCAAGTTGTACCACTTCTCCTGTGAGCATCCACAAAGGCGGCTGCATATATTTGCTATTAGCTTCTCCTTTGTCTGGGGATTTTGTTAATGCCCTTTCTTCATATAAGTTTGTGTCGCCTTGTTCTCACATTTGACACCAACTGAAATAGCCTCGCAGAACCTTTGTTTCTATTTTCTTCGAAATGTGTATTCCTCAATGAGGTTTCATCTTAATCTCTTCTTTTCAAAAGGATATGAATTGAACATGCAGAGAATCAGCCTAACAGGACCGATTATCAATTTCCATTTCCTTTCAGTGCCTCTGCCACCCGTGGGCCTCCTAGACAGCTTTCCTTGGAGACAAAGGGTGTCTGAAATGGACAACTTTATTTTATACACTGGTCTCTCTTAGTGGACGACAGAGACTCATCGCCCATAATAAATCCTTCCTCTGACCCTTTTATATAATGCACAGCTGAGCTAAAAAGGAAATCAATGTTGCAATTTTAATTTAGCACTTTCATTCTGTTAATTTATCTAAAAAATCCTATGCCATGACTTTCCCTTGTCAAAACAGCCAATTCCTGTCAATGTGGAAATGTGAAAATGCTTTGAGTTTCTTCCCTTTTTTTAATAGTGTGGCTGTAAAAACCATGGGTCACACGCTAAGCCCTCCGTGTTTTTCTTGTGAGTGCAAAGCTCCTTTTGAAATCAATGGGAACACAGCAAGTTGGAGAAATGTGTAGCGTCTCTAGGGAAAAAGAAATCTGGGCCTCCATTGTTAGCTTTGCTAAAGATGCTTGTGAAACACTACAAAAATGGGATGCCAAGTGTCTGGCATGTGTATCTGGTGGTGAAACCTGGTCATTTTTCGTAAACTGGGGCTATTTAATCATGCTTAATCCCTGAGGAGAGTTCTAAGTAATGAACATCACGGTGTTTTCTGTCAGTGCACCAAAAAATGACTCTCTGGTTTCACTCTTTCCTCTCTGTATTTCAGAACTTGAGAATAACCTGCAGACAGAGCCTTACACTGCTTTGGGCACTGTGCTTTCATAGGAGACGGAGGCCAGATCAATACCATCCAGCAAAGAGTGCCACGGTGGGAAGGGTGCGGAAGATTCCCACAAGGGAGGTGGAATCTGCTGCCTTTTCAGCAGGAATCTCATGTCAAAGGAATTGTTTCTGAAAGTCTTCATTCAAATATCGCCTTTCCTACCCATCCTGTTTAAATTGAAAAATTTTCCCTGCTTCCTGCCACGTCCCCGCCGTACCTACACTCCTTCCACACCTTTATTTTTCCTACTTGGCACTTCTGATTTTCACGCTTACTTTATAATGTATTTATTTTGTTTATTGTCCATCTCTATCCCCAGTAAAATGTAAATGACAATTTGTTCACTAAATTATCCTCGTGGCACAGTGTTTGACACGGGGTAGGTGCTCAATAAATATGCTTCTCCAAGAAATGTTATGAGGTCACATCTTTGTGTGTGGACATGGCAGGATTGCACCCCAGAACTGAGGCTCCATGTAGAGGGGTTTTGATCAGAGAGGCTGATCTACATAATGACTATGTTTGGGAAGAAAACCACCTATTGCTCAAAGGGGCACCTGGTGGCTTAATCAGTTAATTGTCTGACTCTTGATTTCAGCTCAGGTCATGCTCTCGGGGTGGTAAGATCTGGCCCTGCTGTCGGGCTCTGTGCTTAGCATAGAGTCTGCTTGTCTTCTTCTGCTCCTCTTCCTCTCTCTTTCTCTCTCTAAAATAAGTAAATAAAATCTTTAAAAAGAGAAAGGAAAAGAAAACTACCTATTACTCTGAGAACCCTTAGGACCTCTGCAAGAATGGAGTTTGGTGTTAAGAGAGGAAGCTCAACTCCACACGCAGGACAAGAAATTAGCCGAAGTGTGGGCTTGTAAGTAGTCAGAGCTGGGGACTTGGGTGTTGCAGAGACACATGTAGCTGGTTTGAGTTTGACACAAGCCTTCAGCTACCAGTTCAGCCTACTTTAGGTAGAGAAATTGAGCGAAGGCCATTATGGCATAGGTACCTAGCCAGGCACCCCAAGGGAGACAGCACCCTGGCCTATGCCTTCGGGTAGATTATGATCTCGGGAGGTTAGTTTATATGTTTTCAGTCCAGAGCAGGACACAGCATATACTATCTTGAATCTTGAAAGACAATGCTTTCAGCAGCAGAGATGAGATAAACGGAGTTAAAAGCATGGGGAGTGGTGTCAAGAGAAACAGAACGCATGGGAGAAAAAGCAATCAGCCTCATGTAGTCCACTTACCTTATAGACATGCTTTCTAGAAGGAAGGTTAAAAGTGACATCATTCTAAAATCATAGATGGCTAATCATATTGGAGATTGGGTTTCACAGGTCATATTATTTTATTTGGGAGACACCTATAGCTATTAAGGAGAGGACAGACTCCTTCAGAAGTCTGTGCTTTAGGATATATGTTTTATTTTATTTTGTTTCTGTGGGAGTAATAGTGGTGTTGGTAAATATAAGTGGTCAAGTAAATAAATATTTATAAGCACTAGACTATAAAACTTAAGAACTATGGGATTCATCTGATTTCTAATTATTAAGAGATAAAAGTTGAAAATTCCAGAATAGGGTCATGTTCTTGTTTTTCAAAAGACCTCCCAGACAGAGATTTTGCAGCTTTGCTCATCAATCTTTTTAGTATTCTGACTGGTTAAGGAATTCTTCCTTCTTTCCAAACCAAGCTTTTTAACCTTCATTAGAATCAATTTTATTTGATATTACCCTCTGTGGGCACAGAGAATTACCATATGGCATTACCAAAAGTCAGCTTGAAGAGAGCAAGCAAGGAAATTTTGTTGAAATACTATTCTCTAGAAATTCCACTGCTTTCATCTTTCCTTATTTAACTCATTTAATCCTCTAGTTTTAAAAAAGTAGCTCTTAGCTATCTTTGCTCTCTTTATATTTCTTTCTGAAAACGGACAATAAAAACCATATTTTGACCTAAGAAGAGTATGACTACTGTAGAGACTAGTGGATAATCATTTTGTGACTCTTTTATGCCATTCATTGACTTTTCATTTTAAAGACTTTTATTTATTTATTTATTTATTTGACAAAGAGACAGTGTGAGAGAGTAAAGTAGGGGGAGCAGCAGAGGGAGAGGAAGGAGCAGGCTCCTCACTGATCATCAAGAATCTGATGCAAGGCTTGATCCCAGAACCCTGAGCCGACCACAGCTGCTTAACTGACTGAGCCACCCAGGTGCCTCTGATTGACTTTTTAGTCCTCAGTTGTACTGCTCTGATTAGTCAAATTAAATATAAGGTGGCTTATTCCCTCAGATATGTTTCTTCTATACTTGGATCTACTTAGGCCAGCCTCTGTTATCTTGAAAGTCAAAGTTAACTACCATGTGGCCAGGAAATTGTGAAACATGGTCCTGACACGTTTATTTAACTTTTAAAGGTGAAACTTCAGTTTTCAGTTGATGAACTAAAGACTGAAAATTTTAATGCTAACAATAACATTATAGGTCCTCATTTGAATTCTGAAAATTGGGTATTTTTATATATTAGAAACCAATACTTTACATACCAGTCAGTACAAAGATATACACACAAAGCATTTACCACGCTTCCTGTAGTTAAAATTTATTTTTCTAATAAATTCTGCTTCTAATATTGCGGCTGGAGTTTGACCAGTTCATCGAGACTTGGTCCTTTATTATCCTCTGAAATTGGTACTATCCAGTGAGTTTAGGAAAACCAGTAAAAATTCAATTGAATAGGGTTTGAAATATAGTACCTTCAATAGCCCAGAGGACTCTCTTATTTTCTAAATCCAATAAGCAAAGTAAATATATGAAGAAAAATGCATATACTCCTTGACATCACATTTATATACTAGCTTACTTATGAAATTTTTCTTTATTGGTCCTTTGAATGTAAGAGACTCAACAATCTAGATGCTTTAAAAATGAATGGATGAGAGCATTTATTGGCCAAGAAAACACACATGGATGCATAGCAACATTTACTTTTGTGTTTTTATTCCTTCATTCATCTTTCTCTAAGTTTTGTATTTTCTACCTAATCTTTAAGATATTTTTTGAAAGCTTCATTACAATATCCTAAGCATCCTCTTCTCTCTTTAGCCACTTTAGCTGTGTTTGGACAGGCACCTTTCCCGAGTTGTCAGGATGGTGCAGGTTCTGAACCCCATGGCACAGAGAGGTAGCCTAGGTGATTTGGGGCAATGTGCAAGAACAGGTCTGGGTCCCTGCCAAATTTGGTCTGCCAGTTGTGAAGTTCCAGCCCCGCATTATAAATCATGATGGAGTTGCTTGAATTTTGCTTTTGCTCTGATTTTGTTTCATTAAAAACTTTGGAAGAAGTATCATGCATTCTTGATTTCTGTGTGAAAGTCACCAATCAGTTGGTGGATTTATGGTTTGGAAGGACAAAGCCTGATGTGTAGAAACCAGAGGAAATCTTCATTATGAACTTCTTCTTTATCACTTTGCAAAGCAAATGGCTCCCCTGCTTTGCTCCAAATAGCATAGATTTCTGGAATTTTAATGTATCAATAGTTTGACCAGCTTTTAGTCCCTAATAAAATAATACTCCTAATCTTTAGGTTATTTATTTCTCTTAATACTTTGTGATGAGAAAAGGCAAAAAGTCATGTTAACTGGGTCACAATGCTTTAACATGATAATTTTAGTAACTTTTCTGAGTAATTTTAAAAACACAGAGAGGCACAGTTTTCCAAGGGACAGTGCAGGGAAACCAAAGAACTAGATTTATTCCAAGCACAGATTCAAGAGGTCAGTGTCCAGCTAAGATTTTGTATTTTGCATTTTATATTATTTCCTTCAACATGCTTCAGTGTCTACCAAGGATGAAAAAATATGGCCTCCATGGTCCATTTGGAGTTTATCCCTCCAGATACAAGGATAAAATATTTGATTTCAATGAATATAAGTTCACCAAGAGAAGTCAGATGCTACTAAAATTTGCCTGCATCTTTGAACACCCTGGGGATCCATTCCAACTCTCCCGCTTCAAATATTTGTGCATCCACACAGATAATTGTTTTTCTTATCATATCTTAGTGATTAGTGGGGTGGCCTTTGCCTTGTGAATTTAGGAAAGCCACTTACTCCTTTAATCTTCTGACTGTGGGACCATACATGCTCTCTAAAAACCTGTGGGGCTTCATATAGGAAGGTAGAGAGTATTTAATTTTTCTATAGTGCATGAAAGAGAAACTCTAGCCTCACCTGAATAACATTTGGAGGAAATGAGTTAGTAACGTAAAACCATAACTTGTATAATTTTGTTTTAACCTTAACTTTGGAATCTTTACAAAAGATTATTTGTAACAATAACAATGAACTAACTAGTGAGAAAGAAATAAACCACTTTTGGGGGTTTGTTTCCCTGTGTAAGGTGAATGGAAACTGACTACATATGACTGTGTGTCTCCTACTCTGTGTTGATGAATCTCTTTTTCAAAAAACTATCTTAGTTACATGACATAATTTTGTTTTAACAAACAAACCAAAAATGTATCACATCCTAGGCATTCTGATTCTAATCACTCAGACAAAGCATCTTACTTGTATAGAAAATTAAGCAGATTTCAATAAAACCTCAGATTACCTACACAGTTGTCAAAGACAAATTCTAGTTTTATAACGTTCCAGTAGATAGAATTGTTAGAACTACGCTAAATATTTGCATAGGCCTGGAGTTTAAGAGACTCAATTTACTAAACAGGCCTAGAATAAACTATGATAAGCAATAACTTATTTTTATATAAATGGGTGCCTTTGATATGCTTGGAAATAGTTAATTCAGTTTTGTAAGTAAATAATATATATCATTCCTTTTTTTGGGAACTATTAATGGCTTATCGATCCCTTTGAGGACATAATAGTTCAATGATCAACTTTAGTTTTGCTCTTGTCCAACTTGTCACAGATCCTCAATATTCAGGATAAAAATGAGTGAAACTTACTGTATATATGAGACACAAGAACTGCTTTTTTGGCCATCATCTGAACAGAGGTGGTATTAAATGATAAACAGCTGGAAAAATTGAAAGGCAATGGCCATTTCTTCACTTTCAGCACAAAGTTCCCGATTGCTTTAGCTTGGGATATCTTTTTTTTAAAAGATTTTATTTATTTATTTAAAGATTTTATTTATTTATTTGACAGACAGAGATCATAAGTAGGCAGAGAGGCAGGCAGAGAGAGGGGTGGGGGAAGCAGGCTCCCTGCTGAGCAGAGAGCCCGATGTGGGGCTCAATCCCAGGACCCTGGGATCATGACCTGAGCTGAAGGCAGAGGCTTTAACCCACTGAGCCACCCAGGTGCCCCTAGCTTGGGATATCTTGTCTTTAGATTGTAACTTCTAAATATGAGTATCAGATAAATATCCTTCAGTAGAACTTGGACAATCTTGATTCCATCCTAATAATTTTTATTATCTATAGCTTCTAAGACATTTCCATATATCTTTTTGAAAGCTCTCAAGTACTTGCTTTGGCTTGCCTCCCTGGCCCCTTCTTCCACTTGCCCACACTTAATCTCCAACCAAACTAAACTTGTAGTCCCAAGTGCTCCATAACATCTCATGCTTCATAGTCTATGCACATGCTGTTCTCTGGGCCTTATTTACCTTCCCTCTATTCTTTTTTTTTTTTTTAAGATTTTATTTATTTGAGAGAGAGAGTGAGCACACAAGTGAGCAGAGGGGTAGAAGGAGAGGGAGAAACTGACTCCCTGCCAAGCAGGAGGCCTGACAACTTAGGGCTTGATCCCAAGACCTTGGAATCATGAATGCTTAACCAACTGAGCCACCAAGGCACCCCCCTTCCCTCTGGTCTTAATATGGCATATTCCTACTACTTCTCTAGATCTCAACTTTGAGATTGTCATCTCTGGGAAGCACTCCCTGCTAACACTTACTTCCTTCCGTAACACCTGGGGTTAACCCATTCATAGCATTCTTTCCGTTATGTCAGAACCTGAATTCCCCTCTCGGCTATTCCTGAAAGAAATGCCTCTCATATAGAGGTGCTTAAATGCATTTGCTGAGTAAATAAATGAATGAATGGGTAGTAAAAACTGTATATTTTTAAGTGCTTTCTGCATATGATTTTCTCATTTTAGTTCTTTTTAAATCCCTGAAAAATAGTACCTTGGAATAGTACCTTCAAATCCTATGTTTTCTTTGGGACTTTTCTGCCTTGCTCTGCCTGGGCAGTCATTGACTCATTCAACAAATATTTCTGGGTTTTGTTTATGTACAAGGCACTCTGCAAGACTGTGGAAAGAACTCCTAGGAAGGTCATACCTGAGTTTTGTTGTCGAGGGGTTTACAGTCTAATAGAAAAGGGACAACAGACTTAAAGAACACTATCATCAAAGTAGAAAATGGTGTCATGGAAGGGAAATAATATATGCAATTGGAGAGACAAGACAGGTCTTCCTAAATAGGAAAAAGGCCTTAAAGCATGTGTAGAGTCTGGACAGCACGTCATAAAGAGAAAAGACATTCTAAGCCACAAGATAAGTTGTACAAAGAAGAAAGGAAAACAGAAAACACAGAACTCACAGACAAAAGCTTGACTGGAACTCAGGGTTTGTGACAAATTGTAGAATTGATGATGGTAAATTGAAAAGGAGCCTGGGTCTCAGCATTGGAGATCCTTGAATACTAGGCTACAGGATTAGATTTCTGGATATTACTGATGCTTATGAGCAGAGCTATGAATCTCTCATTGCCTGTCTGAGTCTTGCTTCATCTTCCTATGCAATATTTCTGCATGTAACTCTTTTTTTCTACAAAGCTATAGAAACACCTCTCATCCCCTTCTAGTTTTCTTTTTTCTTAAATTTTATGACATACTAAATGGTTCTTCTAAAAAGCTCAACTTGAAGACTGCTAAAAAGGCCATTGTCCAACCATTTTCCCCATCCTCATTAAGCTTTATTACTCACATCAGTTTCAAAATCCCAATAATTACCCTCTACTGTACTTTCCTACTGGCATCCTTCCAATTTCAATTTACCTGCTATACATTTCTCTTGTCCTTTTGAGACCCCGACCTCCAATTTTCCATTTTTAGAGTCATTTCCTTATCTTGCACGCCTCTCTGTTGTCTTTCTTTTTTGAAACCAACTCACGACCAAACTCCTTTAGATATCCTCTTGGATTATAGAAAAAGTGTATCAAACAGAAGCCACCCCAACACATGCCATTAGAACCTGCAATACTAAACCTTGTAAGTATTGCTGATCTTGCACAAACCAAGCACACAGTACTATGTACTTAGTGACGATGAATGAATAAAGGAATGAATGAATAAATGAAGGTTGGTACATGTTGGAATACACGTTCCTCAGTAATAAAAATTATCTTTTGTATTCTACATCCTCAACCACTCTCACTGGCACAGACACTCAATAAATGCTAATCAAATAAATGTAGTTAATCCCTTCAGAAAAAGGGACGCCTGTAGAAAAATCCCAAAGGAGTAAAAAAAAATTTTTGCTCATCTCAAAAAACACAGAGCCTCATATATGGTATTTGAGATAATAAGCTCTCATTTACTGATGGCTGGCCTATAAGCTTTCAATAAAGTACAGCCACTGCTGATTTCCTTTTTAAAGCCCAACTCAAAGGCTTCAAATCTTTGAACTAAACAAGAGTTCTGGGTTTTATGATTTGCACAAACAAACAGAAGCTGAATGTGCTTAGAGTTATCCGTGCCTAATATTTTAATTCCATTGTTCAATAATTCCCATTCTTTTGCATTATTTTTGCTTTATTATATTCTTATAATACTCTCAAATATATCTATAAAACTTTACAACCCTTTTCCAATGGCATATGGTGTGTGTTCTGAAGAGAAACATGTTTATGAGCTGAAAGATGGGAAGAAAATGTAAAGTGCCCTTGCGGGACCTGGGGAGGGATTGCTGTCTGCCTGTGTGGCAGGAACACTGCAGTATATCAGGCTCTCGCGACCTACCTCAGAGCCTTTCTGTTTCAGCAAGAGATACAAGTCTGGGGATGTACTATGCCAACTTTGATGCTTTTTGGTGGGGTTCCCCCCCCCCCCCCCGCTGAAGACTAAAGTCAATAGTTCCTAAAACAATATTAATTCTGTCTGCTGTTAGAGTAATATCTGTTAGAGAGGAGAGAATTTAGAATGTGAACGGAGGTGGGATGTCAAATACAACGGTATTGTCCTCTTCCATTGGAGCCCTCCAGACTTTGCACAGTACAGAGTTACTAACAGCACTCCTTGGGGGAACTTGTCCTTCCACAAGCATTCTTAAAAGTCTATAGATCCTAGTTCTGCAAGATCCTGCTATGTTCTTAAAATGCTTCAGTTCTTGAGCTCTAGATTCAGATTTCCAGCTGCCTCCCATATATACCTCTTATTTGTCTTCCTTGTCACAATCATGGATCTAATCACACAGACATAGACTGAAAACCTCAGCATGATCTCTACCGTCCTTTTTTTGCTCCCTAGTTGGTCATCAAGTGTAGTGCAGGCATTTCTCCTCCCCGTTCTCTTCCACTGGCATCTGCCCTTCCTCTTCATTGCTCTTCCCTAGCTTCAGCCTTGACCTTCTCTCACATGGCCTTTTCCCATAATTTCTTAATCAATATATTCTGCTCAAATTATCCTCCAACATGCCACCCACAAGATCATGATGCCTTTAAGAAAGTCTTAAATAGCCATTAAATAAATAACTCCTTTCTGTCCTGTCTACTAAGTCCCATATTGTTTGCTTATAGTTAACATCCCTTCACCATCTCAACCTAGTTCACCTTTGCAGTCTTGTCCCCCTCCACACTACTCCACACACCCTTTGTGTCAGCTTCTTTGGATGAACTAATGGTCTTCTGTACACTCTGCTTAACCTCGAATCCTCTTGAACTTCTTCACCCTCTGAAATACGGTTCTCCTGTCCAATTGTGGCTCATAGACTCTTGTATGTATTCCTGGATTTCTCCATTTGGAAACAACCCCCCTTCTCTGCTCTGTGACACTACTGTGACTGCATCCACATTGTAGCATTTTTATTCCACTTTTTATTGTAGTTTACAATTTCAGCTTTTGTAGTACCCGATGACTGTAAGTTGTGTCTTTAAGTCTTCGTCAGCATCTCCATTACTCATTTGATAGTGTGTTGTAAGTGAACCCAGAATTATCTTTGCACAAAATACTGGCTCTACTCATGAGCATTCTTTTGGTCAATATCTTCACATTTCTAAATGTGTAGGCTTTCCTGTAGATAGTCTATTAAAAGGAAAAATAAAAAGGCGTGAATCTGTCATGCTTGGCAACATGGGGGAATGTCACTGGAGGTCAGACAGGGTACTGTCATGCTGGCTGCCACTCAGCGAGGATCAAATTCAGATTTGAAATTAAAGTATTTAAGAAGGGTCTGAAGACTTCATTTTTCTGGATTCTCTACATTTTATTCCCAGGTGCTCTAAATTTAAGCTTCAGAGATCTACATAACTGGATGGCCATTTGTAAAATTCTTGTCACCATCAACAATGAAGTACCAAGTGCTGTGCTTAGAACCCACTATTACATTTGTATCAGAGACATAGTTCTAGAATACATCTTCTCTATAAGTAGATATTAGACATTTCTTGAGGGATTCTTACCAGCAAAAGATGTGCTTTTCTTCCACTGGTTTATACCTGTAGGTCCTGTGAATTGCATATAGGACTACTCCACTTTTTATATTAGTTATTAGGCAGCTCAGTCTTATTTTCAACCTTCTTACATTAGAGTATATAGAACTACTGAAATATAATGGGCTACTAACTCCATTCCATCTCTATTTTATTCTTCTTGTCTTATTATCTACCCTCTGATTTCCTTTCCTATCTACCTATCATCTACTTAGCCAATTATTACATTTTTATTGAAAATTGTTGAAGTTTTAAGCATGAACAGGTTTGGGCATATGTATTCTAGTAATTTCTATTTCACATATAGTACATAAAATAGTGCTTTGTACATAGAAGCTACTCAGGGTCTCCTGTTTAAACCCAAAGAATTTCAAAGTACTGAAAAGTCCCAGAGAAGACGGCTATAGGTCAGATGTAAACAGTCACTTGAAGGAACCCACATAGGCTTTTGGTCAAGCTTGATATAATAATGGTACTCATCATTTTTGGCTTTCACTGATCCTTTTTGATTTTTTTAAAGGTTTTATTTATTTATTTGACAGAGAGAGAGAGCAAGAGAGGAAACACAAGCAGGAGGAGTGGGAGAGGGAGAAGCAGGCTTCTCGATGAGCAGAGAGCCTGATGCACGGCTCAATCCCAGGACCCTGGAATCATGACCTGAGTTCAAGGTAGTTGCTTAATGACTGAGCCACCCAGGCGCCCACTCACTGATTCTTCCTAGTGGGCTCATACTTCATAACCTCAGATAGAGACTCAGGCAACATGTGCAGTATTTTCCCCTACTATAGTTCTCATATGGAGGATTTGAAAGAGAATGGTACTTTTTATGCATGTAATAATATCTAGGCACCACTTTATAAACTAACTCTGTTAGACAGCAGTCACAAAAAAGAACATCAATATCTCTCTTAGCTCCACCTGAGAAAGGTTAGTGTTATGCGATGTGCACAAGAAGAAGGGCAAGGAGCATAGATTGCTGGTCCCTGCTATATGTCAGAGCAAGACAAGTGAGATACACTGAGAAGGTCAAGTGCAGTGGAAGCTGAAGAAACAACTATTTGTGTGTGTGTGAATGTTCATAGGATCTGAAGAAACCTGAGTATAAATGTCAGTCTTCATGACCTGATCACAGATGACTCAATACCGAGGTGAAATCAAGATGTCCCTACTGAGAAGGTCAAAGTACACACTCCTGAAGAATGAGACCGCAGCAAGCCAAGAGATCCAGGCCTAACAGGAAGGAAAGCCATGAACAACCTTTTCATATTATGCTCAGATGGACTAGCAATGAGGAAAGATCATTTAAGACTGAATAATTTTAGTTCCTAAGGTTATCTTATTATATGTTTTTACATAAGGAAAATTTTTTTGTCACTTAGTTTCCTTTGCCTAAATGCCTTTTAAATGAAGATATATGGTTGCTAAAGTGCCTACAATATAAAACACGTTTGAAAATATTTGTGACCTTTATGGTTACTGTGCTACTAAAAGTCAACACAACTAAAATTGGGAGGGACACGTAGAAAGAAGCTGAGGAAAAGTGTTTTTAAAAAAGAGATATTTAAAGACACGCACAAAAACGTAATCGCTTCATTATTCTCATTGGACTTTTTTACAACTCAACATTCTTTAGGTCAGTTAGTCAAATTGCTGCTAAATGCTTTCATCAACAGAAACTTCATGATTGAGGTTACTACTTCAATGCAAAAACTGTTATTAATAATAAAAATTTATAATGTTAAGAATTTTTTCCCTTAAGTGGTAGAGAAATGCCCTTATAGGTATATAAAATGCTCTATTATTCCTCTAATCTATTCCACATTCATTTACTTGGCTGTAGGAGAGTTTACTAGGATAGGAAATGAATAAGATGGAGGAAATATTCACAGCTTCATATTTCTTAATTCATATATTCTATATGGAATTTTTTCTCTATATTTTTCAATTATAAAGGTAAAATAGTAATATAGAAAAATTTGACACATGACGAAAAGGAAAAGAAGCCACACATAAACCCAGCATGCTCAAAATTCTTATCATTCTTATGGGTTCTCCTTCCATCTTTTTCATGTGCAAGTAATCATGATGTAAAATGACTCTTAAAATATGTTTTCTCATTTTGCATTTTATCATGTGGAGTGTGCCAGATAGCTGCCTAAAAATTGAAATATTCTATCCAATAATGTACCATAATTTAATCAGCTTTTCTCTATACTGCTTCCAAGTTTTTACAGTTAGTACTGTTTGATTATTAAATAATGATGAAGTGAATTTTTGTGTACACATTTGAAAAATATAGTTTGGGATATATCCTTAGAATTAATTTAAAGGCTTTAGATTATAGGATTTCTTTTCCAAAGAGTTAAAGCCATTTCCAGACTCATCAATATGTACAAGATCACCAGTTTCAAACCAATACTGATGTTGTCTTTATAAACATAAATGTATTTTTTTTGTTTATTATGTGATCTCAAAATGAGACCTTATTTTTCCTTTAAAGTTTTTCAAAAACCAGTGGGCTTACAATTTTTTCTGTTCTTTATTAGTTGTGTTTCTTGTTTGTGAACTGACTATAGAGATGTCAAGATATTTTCAAAAATTTTTAATTTAATCTCTTATTAAATAAAAACATTAACTCTGCCACATTTATTAAACTTTCCCTAAATGTGTTGCTAGCCTTTTCAAATTTGGGCTATATATTATGTACATAGGTTTTAAAATTTAGGCAGCTAAGTATATAATTTATAACTTATATTTACATAAATAAATAGATTTCATAATTCTCAGTCTTTATTTAATTTTTAAATTACTTTTTGTTAGTGATAACCTATAGTGATATTATAGTTTTAATTCCTTATAGATTTCTTTAAGGTTTATATCTAACATGAAGAGAGATCTATTTGTTGGAATCGTTTTCCTTTTTGTTGCTTTTAAAAAAATTGATTACCTACTGAAGTTTGATAAATATTCAGTTTTAATTTCTTCTACCTATTCTTTAGTTTGTTTTTATACTTAACTATTTCACCCTTTTGAAATTTGCTTTAGTGTATGGTATGAGGTTAATTTTTCTCTGTAATTGCTATGAATTATCATATGCTACATTTTAATTTAAAAAGTCCTCTCGGGTAGTATCACCAAGATGATGACATATGTTGCTCCCGATATTGCTGCCACTCACAAGAATAACAACTAACAACTATTCAAGAACAAGACACCACTGCAAGAATCAGGCTAGAACACCTCTCTGTACAACAGAGACCAAAACAGATGGTATTAGAAGGGTTAGAGAAGCAGGTACACATTGACCACATTGTCCCTTCCCCAGGCCAGCACAGTACATGTGGAGAGGTGCCCCTTGAGCCTCCATCTCCTCCAGTGGGAGAAAAGAATCCAGAAAGGACAATCAGCATTTCTCCCAGCATTGTAGGTTGCTTTGTGGGAGCCTCTACTCTGATCTTACGCTCTGGGGTTGCAGTGAATCTATGGGGCTCAACCACTGGGAATCTGACCATGACAGAGAAAGAAGGGGCTTCCAACAACCAGTGTATGGATCTTGGCAAACAAAATTTATACCTGTAGTGCCGAAGTAGTAACTACAGTCAGCAGTTTTGCTCATCTGCAGAACTAAGTTGGTGATGCTCTCTGACCAGGGAACTTGGCAGGGTGCAGATCTGCTTGATTCAAATCCTCAAACAAGGAGTTATGCCAGCACTCGAGCCTGGTTTGCCCACAGCCAGGCAAGGAGCTGAGTCATAGCTCCACCTGCTATGGAGACTGTTTCCTGGCCACATCTGACCAGAGGAAGGAGTGGGAAGCCCTAGAACTGCATAGCCCAGCAGTATTTGAGCTGAGAATTGGGCAAACAGAGCTGATTGCCACATGAGCAAAGCCAGTTCAGGACATGGACACACAGACAGGGGGATTAATTTATAGCCAAGGCTCAGAGTACCTCCCAGGCCCTCCAAACCAAAGAGCCTGTCTGGGAAATTGAAAGTTGTGAGCAGCCCCACTCCTTCCCTCCCAGGCAAGAAAGCCAGACAAAGATCTATCTACCCACTGTGGTTCCTGGTCCCCTCTCACCAGAAGGGCTGGCTGGAAGCTATGTGGACCAGTGTAGAGTTAAGAGAAGGGCAGGAAGAGGCCATAGTTGGCAGAGCAAGCCAGTGTTAAGACAACAAAGAGCTTTACCAGCCTTAGAGCTATTTCTCCCACTGCACCTGGCAGGAAAACTAATTCTTAGTCCTGCTTGTTAATAAATACATAATGATACAGCCTCTGCCCTGCCCAACCAGGGAACTGAACCAGAACGCCCAACATTGGAGCTCCTGAATATATAAGCCAAAAACTAATAGAGCTAAAAGGAGAAATAAACCACAACACAGTAATAGTTGAGGACTTTAATATTCCTTCTCAACAATGGGCAGATTGTCCAGATAGAGGATAATTAAGAAAATGGCACATTTGAGCAGCACTATAGACCGACAGACATATACAGAATATTCTATCCAACCAGCAGAATAGAATACTCATTCTTTTCAAGTAGAACATTGAACAAGTATATGTGGAACATGGAACAAGTGTATATGGAACATTTTCTAGGATAGACCCTTATGTTAAGTTACAAAACAAGTTTTAGCAAATTTAAAAGATTGAAATCTCTTCCCTGATCACAATGGCCTTAAAAGAGAAATCAAGAGCAGGAAGAAATTGGAGGATTCACTCCAATTTCACAATAGATCTATTCACAATAGATCAAATTAGAAATTAAATTAAGGGAAGTAAAAAAGTATATTGAAACATATGAAAATGGAAACACAAAACAGCAGAATTTATGAAATGCAGCAAAAGCAGTTCTAAGAGGGAAGTTCTTAGTGGCAGTAAATACCTTCATTAAGAAAAAAAGATCTCAAAAAGGCAGCCAATATTTGTTCCTGATGAAAAATCAATAAACTAAGCATAGAAGAAATGTACCTTAGCATAGTAAAGGCTATATATGACAGGCCCTTCTGTACAGTAAAAAAAAACCCTTCTGTACAGTAAAAGAAACCATCAACAAAATGAGAAGACAACCTACAGAGCGGGAGAAATATCTGCAAACTATCTATCTGATAAGGGGTTAATATCTAAAATATGAAGAAATAGAAATAAAATATGAAGAACTCATACAGCTCAATAGCAAAACCATAAACACTCAAATTAAAAAGAAATGGGCAAAGGACCTGAATAGACATTTTTCCCAAGAAGATACACAAAAGGCCAAAAGGTACATGAAAAGATGTTCAACAATTCTAGTCACTAGAGAAATGCAAATCAAAACTACAATGAGACATCACCTCACTCCTGTTAGAATGGCCATCGCCAAAAAAGGCAAGAGATAACAATAGCTGGACTTGATTTGGACAAGAGGGAATCCTTAATGCATTGCTGGTGGGATTGTAAACTGGTTCAGCTACTATGGAAAACAGTACAAAGTTTCCTCAAAAAAAAAAAAAAAAAGAACCATCAAACGATGCAGCAATTTCACTTACGGAAATATGTTCAAAGGAAGCGAAAACACTACCTTGCAAAGATAACTGCCCCTTATGCTCATAACAGCATTACTGATGAAAGCCAAGATGGGGAACCAACCTAAGTGTCTTGTCAATAGATGAATGAGTAAAGAAGTTTGGTATATATAGATGCGGTAGAATATTATTCAGCTATAAAAAATGAGGAAGTCCTACCATTTACAACAACATGAATGAACCTTGAAAGCATTACGTTAAGTGAAGTAAGTCAGACAGAGAAACACAAACACTGTCTGATCTTACTTATATGTGGGATCTAAAAAAAAGGCAAAAAAAATCACAAAACCAAACTCATAGAAAAAGACATCAGGTCAGACATGTGGTTACCAGAGGCAGAGAGTTAGGGGAGGAAGAATTAGAGGATGGTGGTCAAGAGGTACAAACTTCTAGTTAGAAGATAAATTAAGTTCTAGGGATATGATGTACGACATGATGAGTATAGCTAACACTGCTGTTCGATATACAGGGATGTTGTTAAGAGATTAAATTGTAAAAGCTCTTGTCTCAAGGAGAAAATGTTTTTTCTTTTCTTCTTCTTTTTTCTTTTTTAAAAATATTGTATCTGGGGTGCCTGGATAGCTCAGTTGTTAAGTGTTGGCCTTTGGCTCAGGTCATGATCCCAGGGTCCTGGGATCAAGCCCCTCATTGGGTTCCCTGTTCCGTTGGGGAGCCTGTTTCTCCCTCTCCCACCCCCCTGCTTGTGTTCCCTCTCTCTGTGTCTCTGTCTCTGTCAAATAAATAAATAAAATCTTAAAAAAAATATTGTATCTATATGAGATGATGGATGTTAGTTGAACATTTTGCAACAATCATTTCACAACGCATGTAAATCAAACCATTATGTTGTATACTTTAAGCTTGTATAGTGATGCATCAATTATGTCTCAACAAAACAGGAAAAAGAATCCTTCCCCCACTGTTTTGTATGAAATCTTCTATGATATTTTTTGAATTATTATGCACATTAGGTTCTATTTTTATTTAAAATTATATTCTAATTATGTTAATGGAGAAAATGGGAAATAACACTTCACTGATAATAATTTATCTTCTAG
This sequence comes from Taxidea taxus jeffersonii, assembly GCA_003697995.1. Taxonomy (NCBI): domain Eukaryota; kingdom Metazoa; phylum Chordata; class Mammalia; order Carnivora; family Mustelidae; genus Taxidea; species Taxidea taxus. Next base: position 95,382 of record ML101388.1, read on the forward strand.
GTAATGACTTCTGACCAAGCTGGGACTTTATAGAACTGGCTCTGAGTTGATAGTAAATTTTCAAGAAATGGGAAGAATATCACATTCAATTGTTAAACAGAGTTATTATTCTATCTCTAAAATGAAAATAACCCTTTTCATTAAGTCTGAGTGTACATATTTGTTTTCCTCTGGTAAGCAATCATTCAAAATAAGACTGAATTTCATATCATCACAAAATATTTGTGAGGCTGAATTCCAAAGCCAGAGTGCCTGAGTGCAATTCTCTGGTCTGCTACAGACAGGTTGGAGAGTTTGGCTATCCTATGCTGGACAGGGCAAACTCCTCAACCTCTTCATGCACTACTTTCCTCATATGCAAAATGGCAAGGGTAAGTCATTGTCTCCTGGGGTTGTTACAGGGGTTAAGTGAATATTTATATTATTCTATCTAATTTTGGAGGAAGACTGTGAAGTGTGTCAACAAAGGCTTTCTAGAGAAGGATACCATTGGGCTAAATCTTACAACTCAAGCAGATTTGGATTTGGATTTCCCAGTTTGACATGAGTTTCTAAAGTTAGCAATTGGCTATTTAGCAGAGAAGTTTTATGCATACTTTCAGAAGGCTCTACCCACCTCGGTTAGGGCATGTAGGACCTTGTTTGTTCCAAGCAGCCCTAGAACTAATGATGAAGTAAGTCAGTATTGCCTTTGTCACTTACCTACTCTTGAGGGAAGTAGGATGCTGCTAACAGTACCCCAGTGTTGGGAATAAAATGGTAAAGGATCTTGTAAAACAATTTACACAAAGGTAAACAGTATCTACTGGGTTATTCCTTCTAGACAGGATCTTACCTTTTTTTTTTTTAATTTAAAAAGTGTCTCTGAGATGACTGATATTTTTTTAAAAAGAAAGAGTATTTTTTAAAAAGACTAAAGAGTAGCCATATCTATCATGGTTTTGGCTTCTCTAAACATTAAATTTGGTTACCCAGAAGAAAAATTCCTGGAAATTATTTGCTTGCCTTTGCTCAGACGTCTATTCAGTTGATTTAGCTGATCCTCAGGTTCCATTAAGAACTGATATGGTATAGCTATCTGAAGGATCTTTTTTTGTATCTTTTGCAAAGCAATAACTATAGACATTGCACATTCTATTAATAAAGTCTTCTTGAATATAGATCCATGCAATAACATTTTCCTAGTATTTGGTGCCAAGAAAAAATGTTATCTTTTTTTAAAAGACTTTATTTATTTGACAGAGAGAGAGAGAGAGAGAGAGAGAGAGAGAGAGAGAGAACAAGCAGGGGAAATAGCAGGCAGAAGGAGAGGGAGAAATAGGCTTCCCATTGAGTGGGGAGCCCAATGCTGGGCTCCATCCCAGGACCCTGGGATCATGACCTGAGCCTACTGAGCCAACCAGGCACTTCCAAATGTTGTCTCTTAAGACAAACTTAGATAGCAATCTTGTATCAGGCCACAAGGGCTGTAAAGCCCATGGGGTTCTTTAGTTTCTTCACTACCAATAAGTTTAGAGCTAAATTTGATGTCTTGTTTTCACAGCATAGTTTATCTTTGGTTTCTGATACAAGTTTTTCTTACTTCTTAAGTGATTCCTGATTTCTTTAAATTTAGAAAACTGTGTTGTCCTAAATACCTTAAATCTGTAAGCTGTTTTAAAAGGCATATATGTACAAAAAAAGGCATATATGTACATGGATGAAATAGTTATTGTCTGTGTTCCTCCTCTGACTCTTACTAAATGTTGATTAAAAAAAATAGTGGTAACTTTTTTTCTTCCAAGTGAATTTCAAGGTCTCGTTGCAAGAGAGGATTTCTTGTTTTGTACCATTTTTACCTCTCACTTATAGGTATCCAATGAAAACCTTGTTTGATCGATAGATGTCTTTTAAAAGATGCCTAGAGAAGATTTTAATGAGAGATTTTAATTTAAAATGATGCTAATAGCAGGAAATTGAGCTGAGAGACTTTCTGTTATTTTCAAATTACTGCACAATGGAGTGTGGCTACTTTCTATATGGGAAGGGAGAGGATATTCAGGATCACCATTTTTCACTTGGAAGGGACTTTAATAGAGTCCAGTTCCCTCATTTCTGAGATTAGGAAAACAAGATCTGGAGAGTTAATATCATTTGCAAAGGTAACATGTTAAGTCATTAAAAAGTCAAGACTGGAACTAAGACTTCCCATTATCCAGCTATGGCATTGAAGGCCAATCCATTTACTCAGTTTCTGCATGTATCCACACAATAAGAATGACCTGAATAATTTCCAAGGCTGGAAATCCAACATGACCATAATGAGAATCTCCATTCATAAACCCCTGTTTTAAAACTGCTAGGAATCATGAGAGAAATAACAAAATCCTAAGCACTCTCTGTTTCAGGCCCTGTGCTAAACATGTTTTATTATTTCATATAATCTTCACAATAACCCGTTGAGGCAAGTATTATTATTTTCCCAGCTTTACAGACAAGAAAATGAACAGCAGGCCCCAAGCTTGGCACCAGGATTCAGTTGAGCTCTCTCTCATTCACTGTGTGTACAGCCTTATAGATCCATTAGTGTACACTGACATGCTTTCCTTCTTCGATACACAAGGTGATTTCTTCTCCCAAGCGACTGATTTACCCTAATAATTCTCTAACAGAAATCTTAATTCCTACCCCCTTAGATCTTTTTCTTAGAAACGTCCTGCATCAAAACTGGAATTCATACTCTGTGCTTCAGAGCTGAAAAGTCACAAATAGGGCTAGAATCCAGGAGAATACCATGTCTTTGGACAAATCGGGAAGGAATAGTTTGAATCTTCCCAAAGGAATGTCAGTGAAAATAAGGTGCCACAATCAATGACTATCTTGGAAGAAATGTAGGAATGCAAATTTATGATAAGAAGAAGGTAAGTATGTACCAAAAGCAACTGGATTCATCCATCCTTCCTTTCTTTCTTTCTTTCTTTTTCTTTCATGCCATCCACAAAAATGGTAAAGAGCAGCATGTTAGATGATATTGGATTAGAAAGGATAGCTAAAATGGGCAACCAACAGGATAATATCTTAAAGTGACATAAATCAGAGAAAAAGTCTCAGCCAACAAATCTCTTCTTTCCACAACTGTGGTATTTGCTACAGGTAACAACCTATCATTTTTTCTGATGAAGACTAAGGAATGATATTGCAAATGCCAAGTAAACAGTTCAATTTGAATCAGATTCACTGTTCAGTGCGGGTACCACGGTACTGTGTCTTGCTTGTGAGTCTTGTGTAGCTGGACTAGCTGTAGGCCAGACCTTCTGAAAATGCTGAATCTATTGACTCCCCAGAGCTGATTATACTGGGATGCCAGCCTCACTGATGCATGTCCTAGCGAACACCATGCCACACAGTCCCAGAATGCTTGCAGCATGTTCGGTCATCTGCTTTGGAAAGACTGAAAATATTACTATTGATTCAGCTTGGTGTTTAATGTGGTTGTTAAATTTTAAATCACTGTACAATGACTCATACTTTGGGTAGTAATGTAATTCTTCCAGATTTATCATTTCTTTTGAAGCTCGACTATTTAGTACACTGGGTAGCATGAAATTCCAGACAGGGGAGCAGGTTTTAATAACACAAACATTTAACAGAACAACTTTTCTGTAAGCTTTCTCATACGGTATTAACAGGAAAAGGCAATTTCTCTCATTGTGCTTCTTTGCAGGCATTTCGTCGGTTCTGTATCTCTATCGATTTTTCCACAAGGTGCTCTTGGCACCCTTACTTTAGGATGGCTGGTTTGAGAGCACTGTCTTTTTCATCCTTGTCACCAAATGTGATACTTTGAGAACTCAAGATAGGCTGCAAGCACAGGTACACTGATTTGTGTTGAGACTACAATGCCAGAGCGCATAGGATCATCTCTCTCTTTGAAATGAGCCTTTAGGAAATGACTTCATCTTGGGCATATGTCTGGTTATTCTGTACATATTTTCTTAAAGAGCTAATATTTAATGGTCTGGGTAACCCTTCTTTCATATTTACCGTGTATAAGCGGAGTGGTCTTGACGGCTGCGCACCTTCACCAAAGTGGGTAACACCTACATCTTGCCTTTGCCAAAAAGAGAGACTAATAACTCCACTGTGTACACATCCCTGATCAAAACTGTTGGTGGAACACATTTCTTATTGGCAGTGGGTCTCTCGAACTTTTTTTCAGCATCCACCAACCACTCTCCAGTCCGGATGAAGGATGTTAGCTAGGTTGGGGACTAAGCACAGTTGCAATCTGGATATTCATGCTGACCCTACTGGTAGATGTTGGCTGCACACTGAATGTGGCCTGGCAGAAACCTGTTCCTATGTGAGTGTGGCATGTGGAAACCGAGACAGATGGCAGGGTCAGTAATAAGGAACTTGTTTGTTGTCACTGATTGGAGGCCATTTCTCCTGCCAGCATGACTCCACAGATTTATCCTGGCATTGGTGACCAAGGGGACTCAAACAACATTGTTCAACAAGCATTCTGAAAGATAGCATATGGCCAGAAATAAATCTCTGGAGAATACCAGGATGTGTTGTGTTGTGCTACACTGTGGCAGTATTGCTCCTAAGCAGTAGGGGGCATGGTGAGTTCATCCGGTTAGAAGTATAAATAAAAGTAACTGAAAACAGCAGGAAATAGAATCTGGTGAGTTTGTGAGCTAGTGAGCTGTTGGGTTGTATGTTGCTTCTACTCGTTTAATAAACTGCATTATTTTCATTCTTTCACATTTTACTCCCAGGAAATATTCACATAGGTTTGGTTTGGGGTGACAAAGTGTTGAGAATTTTTGTTGAGAAAAAATTTTATATATATATATATATATACACACACACACACACATACACACACACACACACACACACACACACTAATAATAGAGAAGTATTAATGATACTCTTCTAGAAGCTTAGTTAATTGGGAGTCTCTGGGGGAGTCACTCAAGTTGGAGTCTGCTAATTAAGGAAATGCATTTTCCAGGGATTTAGAGAACCAAGAGCTTGTCTGGCTTTATGATCGGTTGTAGGTCATTATGTGGCAGCAGTGACCAGCTTTCACTGATTCTAGTCACACGGCTGACTTGTCGTACATGGCACATTCCACTCTCATAACAAAGAACTGTGAGCAGTAATATTACATTAGTTGTTGAATAAAACACCAAGGTGATTCCCTTTAACTTTTTTTCAGGAACTTGTCAATCTTTCACTGAATTTGGTCCTTCTGAAGAATAAGAAATCTGCCACCATTATATATTTCTCTTTAAGCTTGATGGATTCATGGGTATTATTAAAAATGTAGATTAATTTCCTGGGATAACTCCAAATTGGAAATCTTGGAATTCTGTTGGTCCTGTTCTGATCCATGCCAGTCCTGGTTACTCAGGTGCTTTCCCTTCATTTCCGATGCTACAGTAGGATCTTCCCAAATTACAACTGGATCAAGTAAATGGAATTGTTAGAAAACTGCATATTACTTGTCATTCTTTTGAGATACAAGTCAGGAAAATAAAAATATTTATTCCCAATGTGGTTTCACAAATGAATCTTTTAAAGAAAAATCAAAACATTTTGAAAAACCTAAAAATACAACTTCCAGATATGCAATAGAACAATGAAACAGTGCCAAACCCAAAGACTTGGTTCTATTCATGGATTTAAAAAATCTTGGACTTCTAGTACTTAAAACTTCTCTCCCTATAATTTGGGTTCAACCAACTGAAGCATCACTATATCCTTAGTTGAATGTTATTACCATACTACCTGATATTTTTAGCCTGGAAAGATTTTTTTTATGTTTACAAACAACAGATTAAAAGCAAAGGCAGAGATTGAAAACAAACTTAATAGCACTATTGTATTAGGATGTTATGAGATGTTTCTTAGTCTTAGGCGAGGCCCCAAAGATGAATGAAATATTGGCAAATTCCCTTCTTTCTAAAGAGGATTGGGCTGGATGTGGTAAGATGTGATTGAAACTCCTTCTGTAGGTCTGGGTTCTTACCCCATCATCTACACCTAGCCTAGCTCTAATGAGAGACTGAGAGAAGAAATTGTAGAAAAGTTATTTTATTATATGCATAGAAAAAGTGCTATACTTTTCTCTCCCCTCTCTTGTAGAATCTGTGTGATTCACAGGGCCTCTAGAAAATAACTCAAGAATGGGGTGCTTGTCCAAAGAAGAAACTGACATTTTTGACTATGGGGCTGTACGTTTGCTACTCACAAAAATTTGCTTTCATGGGATAGCTACTGATTATTAAAAGTGATTTTGGCAAAAAGAACCTGGACAGGCCTCTAGGTTTTGGGGTAGATAGCTGTAGGACGGTGAAAATAAGTAGACTGATTACTGACTACTGCCTAGAAGGATCTATATATTAGCATTTGACTCTTTGGGTTCCCTGCTAGTGGGGGATCTGCATAAGAGTAGGAAACTCTGTGCTCACTGTGGGGACACTGAGGAAGGCTGCTGTGATAGAATTGTCTTGAAAGTCTTGCCAAGGAGAAGTGATCTCAGTAGAGAGTGACTGTGGGCTGAAAATGTTGAAACACAGAAGAGGTTATCACCAGGGCTACAGACTGCAAAGGGAATCAATCTCTGAAGATCCCTCAAAGGTATCTCTACCCTGCTGGGTTGGCATCAATACCAAACCCATATCTTTTAGCCTGGTATGTTCCTCCGATCCCAGCACAATGGAGGAGTCAGAGTTGATTCTCAGAAGAGGAGAGGTGGCGTACAAGACAGGTGAGAACATCACAGAAGACCTACGCATGTCTAACCTCTTCCCTACTGCTGGTATAGGATTCAAGGGTGTAGTGCAGGTTAAAGCAGAGAATATGTAAATAGAAGGAGAGCTAGAAGTTTCCTGGCTGGTCTTTTCACTACCTGAGAGTGTTCACCATCTGAAAGTGACGAGAAAAGCCCTGAGTGAGATGGGCCCATGGTTTTAACTAAAAGCAAGAAGAGGAACCTAGTGGGTTTGAGAGAGAGTAAAGATGTTTCTGGCTTATTCTGAATGTACAGCTCATTCAGTAACCTGTAGTATATTTTTCCCCAATAATCAAGTAATTCAATTTGGGGTTATACTACAAAGCTGAATGTAAGTACGAGCTGAGAATGGACCTTATGTCTTACAGGTTTGCAGACATCTCAAGGGTAGGGAAAGTTCTCTTCTGAGTACACACTATACCTTCACATATTTTTGTTATAATCCAAAATAAGGTAGAATGGGAAGTACTCCTACGGTGATCTGGCTTCTTACAAGATCACGGTTGCATTTTTCTAGCAGTTTCTGGCACATAATGAAAGACCGTTAAATGCATGTCAGACTGAACTGGGAATCTCGGGAGAAATCTGGATGGAGGTGCATAGGAAATGGCCGACAGCTTCTTGAGTTAGAAGGGAGCCACGTTAAGGTATGAGGATGGACACTCTTGCTCCACCTGGCATTACCTCCCTGCCTTCATTACCATTACTATCACTTCCCTTACCCATTCTACTCCAGCACACTGGTCCTTGTTGTTCCTTAGAGCTTTTGCACCCACTGTTCCTTCTACCAGGAAATCTCTTCTCACAGACATCTGCGTGACTTACTCCTCGTTCCTTTTACATCTGTCCCCACATGTCGCCTTCTCAATTGAGTCTGCACTCACCGCCCCCCAACTCTTACATGACAACCTGTCTCCTAGCCCCTATACTTTTGACTCCTTTGTTTGCTTCACTTTTCCATCTTACATAGCCCTGTCACATAACATACTGTCATCCCTTGTCATTATTATTCATTTTTAAGTTTCCTTACTCGATATAAGTTCTACAAGAGTGGGATTTTTTTTTTTTTCATTGATGTATCCTAAGTGTCTAGAATGGTTTCTGGCTGAGAGTAGGGATTTAATAGTTATCTTAGTTGAATGAAAAATGACTATACACAATCAGAGGTTTCTGTGCTATGTAAACTGAATTCCCTTTGAGGAACATATACTGGGGCAAGTGACAGTCATTGACTCCTTTGCCAAGTAATTTCAGTATATATCCACTAGTTCCTACCAAAACTCCTACTCTAAACATATTCAAGACCTACTTGGGACCGCTCGAACAGATCCATGTACCTCCATGTTCATTGCTGCATTATTCACAGTAGCAAAATGTGGAAATAACCTAAGAGCCTGTCAACAGATGAATGGACCAAGAAAATATACATATATATACATATATATGTATATGTGTATGTATACATACACATATATATGATATTTATATATACATTATATATATGATGGAATATCATTCAGATTTAAAAAAGAAGGAAATCCTGTCACTTGTGATGAACCCAGAAAGCATTATGCTAAGTGAAATAAGCCAGACAGGGAAAGACAAACACTGCCTGGTATCACTTATTTGTGACATTAAAAAAAGAAAGAAAGAAAGAAGCAGAAAAGAAGTATAAAAGAAAAAGGAAAAGTTGAACTTATAGAAAAACAACAGAAAACTGACTGTGAGGGGCTGGGGGGCTGGGAAATAGAGAAAGGTTGATAAAAGGGTACAAACTTTCAATTATAAGATAAATAAGGTGTGAGGATCTAATATATAACATGGTGACTCAGGCTGATAACACTATTGTATAATTGAAATTTGCTAAGAGAGTAGAACTTAAAAATGTTTTCACAAAAATAAAAAAGATAAATATGTAGGTGATGCATGTGTTAATTAACTCAATGGTGGGAACCATTTATAATGTCTACATATACCAAATCATCACATTGTACATTTTAAATACCTTACAATTTTGCCAACTGTATTTCAATAAAGCTGAAAAAACTACTCAGTGACTCTTAAGTCAAATGGCAGGTCAGAGAGCTCCCTTTGATTTCTTTCTGGTTGATGGAAATTAAAATAAATTGGAATGCAATCAGTTCAGATTAGCTAGTTCTTCAAATCAACTTGCACTCCAAGAACACTGGACTATTTGGCAAAAAATAGTCATAGTTCACATTGGGGATAAATAAATCTATCTTCAGTAGGACTTCATCAAATATTTCCGGTGTTCTATGAGAAGAACTAACCTGAGAATTCGGATATATATATTGTAAAGGAAAAGAAACTAGCTTCCTTCCTATAGTTCTACACATTCAGAATTATAGATACCTGAGAATCTCTCTTTTTATCAAACACCTAAGAAAAGAAAGGAAAAGAAACAAACAAACAAAAATATTCCAGAGATTTTTTTTCATTCCCCTTCAGTTAGCTCATTCCCAGGAAAGCATACCTTTTGTGAGGTTTAACTTCTTTACATTAGGTTATTTCTCACCCTTGTTAGTGTACTTAGGAAACTTATTTCCTTTTAAAGTTTTAATTAATACCATTCTTAAAAATGCAACTAGCAATTTTTTTCTCAGCCTTTCATTGTTAGCTAATTTTAATTTATTCCATAAACTAAATCATGCTAGTTCCTTATGCACTTCTTGGCTTTACTTTTTGACACTTGAATAGTCTTGATTCTTTTAAATTTGGCTCTTCTGGGGCTATTTTGATGAAATATTTGATCAATATTCTTTAGAGACTCATACAAAACTTTCGAAAGTTACTTTCATTTTTAGTCTTTCTCACAATATAAAAATATATGTTCATTATAAGAAATTGAGGAAATACAGAGAAAAAGAAGGAAACCCAAAGCACCCAGAATGTCTGCTCAGAAATGCCTGTTAATATCTGGATGTCATTACAGCTTTTTTTTTTTTTGTCCACATACACACATTTTTTTTAACAAAACTGGAATTATATTTATATATAATTTTGTTTCTTGCCTTTTTTCTGAATAATATGAGCATCTCCTAGGGCCAGTATATATTATTTTCTAACTGTTAGATTTATTTAAGAAATTAGTTACTTTCTTTCTACCAGGGATGTTTGCAACAAGGTATATTTTTTAAATCCTTCTTGGTAGAGCAGTTATGTAAGAACTGGAATATTTCAGCATCTGCTTTAAATACACTGGAATGTCTAATGGCCAGGGTATTTGGGACTGAGCACTCTTGACCAGTTAGCATAAATTCTTTGAACTACAAAGTGAATAAACCTAGAAATGTGACTTGACAGCCACTAAATACTACTGATTGAGAAGTCTGAAAACCTTGTCCTTGGGTGGAAATAAATCTCAGGGATGAATGGAGACTCCTTTATTTTTTTTTCTTTTTTTAAAGATTTTATTTATTTAGGAGAGACAAGGAGACAGAGAGAGAGAGAGAGAGAGAGAGAGAGAGAAAGCATAAAGCATAAGCAGGGTTAGGGTCAGAGGGAAAAGTGGATTCCTAGCTCAGCAGGGAGCCTGATTCAAGACTCAGTCCCAGGACTCCAGGATCATGACCTGAGCCAATGGCAGACACTTAACTGACTGAGCCACCCAGGTGCCCCAAATGAAGACTCTTGAGTAAGGAATTTTAGTATTTTCCAGTGACTGTGCCAATTAGATAGATGCTTCCATCTAGTGACTCAGTGTCAACATCTATAAAATAGTAAATACAATCTTCATCTATATTCCACAAGGGCTTTCTTAGAATTTGAGCTTGCCAAGAATTTACAGATAAAAATACAGTTCTTTTTAATCATAGGAAATTCTTACCATTCCATATTACCAGGCTACACAGCTATTCATTACCTCATCATTTTAATTTCTGAGATGAGTAAAATTTTAAATCAAAAGGCATTCTAAAAATGAATTTTACAACCCATCTTTGTAAGGCCATTTCTTATATGTTCTCTTGTAAATTTCACCCTACCAGACTTTGGGCAAAGAGAATTATTCTTAATAAACATGTAGTGGCTGCTTTTCTGTGTTATCAAGAAGAGTTGTCCACCAGGAAGTGCTGAGGGATTCCTCTTGTGTAGGCTCTTCCCCAGTTACAGACATTCCTTACATGGTAATTATTACCCTGCTAGGCTTCTCTGGCCATAGACCCCAATATGTACTGCCATGAAACAAATGTCCAATAAAAGATTGTCTCAGGATAATCCCAGAGCTGAATATTGACTCTCAGACCATGGAAAAATATTCTCTGACTTCGAGGCTTTTGTTAATTCATGTGACTTCAAAGCAGAAGAAAAAGAAATAGGTGTGTTTCCTTAATGCAGACACATGGGCAAATGCTTTTTTTCCTGCTTTACACAAGGATAGAAGAAGAATTTTTACATTGTGGGCAACCACCTGGAACTCTGTTAACTGGTAGATGAGGTAAACTAAACTACATGTTCCACATGTAACGGAACAATTACACTCAATCAGTGAAAAGTAAAGTCATAGCCCCCAAACAGAAAGAACTAAAAGTTATCAGGTCATTCTCATGAAAAGTCCATTTCGACATTTCTGTTGTATTAACAATCTGTTCTTGCTCTGGTGGCCTTAAAAGAATGAACATAAATATTCATAATCTTTCCTTTTGTTCTTGTTAATTTTTTTGAAGACCACTGGATATTTATTATCCTACAACTTGCACTTTTTAGTAAGTGTTCTCATTTCTGTAACAAATAAATTAAAATCATCGGAGAGAAGTCCCAAAGAGTGACAGGATCATTGGGAGATTGTTGTGATTACTTCTTTACAAACAGGTCATTTGAGTCATAATAAGACAACTATTCAGAGTCAGATTCTCTGCTTTGTGCCTTTGGTAGATCAGAAAGACAGAGAACTTGGGTCCATCACTCTAATCTGATGCAGCAAGGACAGGTGACAACTGATGTATTCTTAGATGAGTTATCACCTTCTTACAAATCACATTCTTATTCATCCACTGAGGCGCCAAAATAGCATTAGTTCTCTCACTACATTTAACCAATAAAAGAGGATACCTTTCAATGTGGTAGCTAAGATTGGGTGATACTGAGGAGAAGATGATATGTAGAGAGATGTTAGCATGGCACAGGGTGTCGGTGGTGGGGGGCAAGTGTGCACCATTAATAGGAGAAGATGTCAAAAAAATGAAGCATAATAATAGTGCAACTTATCCTTGCTAAACGTACAGCAGTGTGCTATAATTAAATATGAAAACCTAAATTTATCTCTATGTTCGGTTGTCATTAATTTAACAGGGAGTGCACATGTTCTAATCTAATGGCTGATTTTTTTTCTCCATGTGCAGCATATTAAAATGTATATTAGCCTCAAGGTGCATAAACACAAAATAATAGACCAAAGGTTTTGGCCTGTGGAGAAAAAAATCCATGCTCAAAGGCCGTCAAGTAGCTGTGATGCAGGAGAGACACTCACTTAGCCTCATTAAGCCAAAGCTCTCTTTTGCTTGTCTTTTGTTCTGCATGACAGCAGCCTCTTTGTTGTATAATAATTCATTCCAAGTTCGTTCCAAGCTACCGAAACTGGTGAACTGTGGCCATTTTAATGAGAAGTATTGGTGGTATGCATAATCTGGAAGCCACGTGGGCCAGACAATCACAGAGCACTGCAGCCAGCAAAATGAGATATTGTCGAAATCACAAATTTGTCAAGTTGTTTTTGGACAGGGTATTATAATAAGCACTAAAATATGCATCCTATTACTCTGCATCTGCCAGTCAAAGATCACTGTAATGAATGCGTGCTGCAGGGTAAAACCAGGCCGTTTTCCTAAGTAAAACAAACCACAGAGTACAGAAAAAAATGATGTGGGTTTTTGTTGTTGTTGTTGTTGTTTGTTTTTTGTTTTTTTGTTTTTGGCATTGCTTGACTTTTTTTTTTTTTTTTTTTTTTTTAATCCTTTTGCACCAGGAGTCAGGTTCTTCTGGCATGGTGTCCACTGCTAGTGGTGAATATACAGCGCCTGCTGGTGCCAGGGAGTTAATGTGAATACATTGCTTTTTAATAGGTGTGCTTACCAACTGAGAATACAAAATCTCAAACTCAAGGCTTAAATTGAGTCTAATGAAGAATTCCTTGGAGACAAAAGAAGAAAAGGAGGATAAGAAAATCTCTCCCAATGATACTGAGCCATATGTTTTATCCTTTCCTACTTCAAATGGCTTAGCGTGTGGGCTTTGTTGTTGTTGTTGTTCTGTATTGTTCTGTTTTCTCTTTTCTTGCTTTTTTATCTGTCAGCTGGTTTGCTTTTTAGATTAACATGAAGCTTTGAGAAGAAATAGATGGGCTGGTAACCCACCTTACTTCTATTATTACCTTGTTTAAGAAAACTAATACAATAATGATATGTAAGGTGAGTCATCTCACCTGTCAGTGAAAATAGTCTTTAGGGAGAGTGACCTTATAATTTATCATTTAAACCAGAACTCTTTTGAGAATGAAAGGGAGAGGGGTATCAAAAATTACAGGCATGAACACCAGGTCTGTTACAGGCAAATGGGCCTATGTGATTATCCCAATCATTGGTTCTTGGACTGGCAAATATGAAAGAAGCTCACCACGACCAAAGGCAGTACATTACATTCTATTATTTTAGGCACTCCGTATCAAACATTTGGGGTGGGTTTTTTTTTTTTTTTTGTGGTCTTCTTGTCTTATTTTGTTTTTGATTGTTTGGCTTTGCCTTAACTCAATGGGCTTTCCATAAGGTCTGGCTAGAAGTATAATGGTTGTGGAGGACAATTTCAGAATAGGGAGAAGAATCCACTCTTCCACTCTTTTCTAGCCACTCATTATTAAACCTTTGTTTTATGATCAGTATGCACTACGAGGGAAAGAGAGATATAAAAGTGTGGTCCTTGAGGTGTTTATAACCAGGGCTGGGGGTGGAAAGATGGTTAAAGACAGGTATCAAGATGGTATATATAACATAGAATATGTTAAAATAGGTGTGAATTAGATGATCTCTTAGTTCAGAGGAGAGAAATATCCTACCTGATGGGGGAAAATAAACAAAACTTCCTTGGAGTTGGTAGTGACTAATTCCTTCAACAATCAGTAGAATTTCACTGGACAGGGAGGATAGAGTCAGAAGAATTATTTGAATGTCAGAAGCCAAGATGCTGAGGTCATAAGAAAAAGGAGTGGGGCACATTTAGGGACCACTCGGCCCTGAGGTAATGTAAGTGCAGAGGAATAACAGAAGTAAGATTGGTAAAATAGGCTCCAGTGACATTGCAATGAGCCTCAAATGTCAGCTGGAAGATGTCCTTACATTTGTTGATCAAGTAGTGTCATTGAAGGCTCTGAACAGGAAAATGAGTTTTGGAGAGTAAGTTGGCTGTGACACAGAAGAGGGCTGGAGAAGGAGAAGGAGAAGGTAGGAAGAGAAGGCCTATAGAGAGTAAGAGAGAGGTCCTGAAAGCTTAAATGAGGATACTGATATTTCAATATTTCAGTGGCTAGATGGGGCTGCTCAAGTGTTTCTATCCTTTCCTGAAATAGTCCTACTAGAACACTTATACATATTTCCCAGGTTACATCTTCTCAATGTCTTCCATGTCTTTGGCCCACTAGTTCATCTTATTTTCCTATCTTCTGCGTTCTTCAGTGTAATGTCTCAGGCTCAATGAGTGAAGAGCAGGTGATAGCTCTGGGGCTCTACTTTGAGAATGTCCACGGCCAAGAGGATGAATCTGCTTACATGCCTTGGTATGGCCTAAGCTAGTAGCCATTTTCTTTTGCCTTAATGTTTAAAACTGAACACTTTGAGGACATAACTACTTTATCCTACAGGTGCAGGTTTGAAAAAGAAGGTAAGTGCAGGGCAAACCAGAGCCCTGAGTTTATTTCAGGAGATACAAGGTAGAGGTTCTGCCCATGGTCGAATCATGGAAGTCTGAAAGTGTAACAAATGTTCTGGGATGTAATGTCTGGGGTCTTAAGGCTGTGAGGCTTGACAAAGGAAGCTCTTTGTGGGGCACTGATACATCCTTCTACTGCCCAAGAGTCTTCTGTTTGGGGGGGTATATGTATGTATGTTCTCTTCTGGGACATTCTCTTTGAATGCCGGTCATTAAACTTGGCTTTTCTCTGGTGAGAGCTCCATACTACAAGAAAATATCCACATTTGCCTGCAGTTTGTGTAACTTGTTAAACTTAAGACAGATCTGGCTGTACAGTAACCAGAATGCTTTCATTTATCTCCTAATTCTACTAGCTTTCCATCTGTTGATCAAAATTCTGGTTTTATTTTTCAACTCTAATGTTGACTACTAAGAATTATTTTACTTATAGTTCTACTCTATTTCATAGAGAATACAGAGAGGCATTTTGAATTTTTTTCTCTTAGAGACCTCAATAATATTTGTCTTTTATATTTTTATTATTTTTAAAAAAATTATTTATCTATTTTTTTTACTTACTTATTTAGCAAACAGGGGGAGGAGCAGAGGGAGAGGGACAAGCAGACCCTACACTGAATGCAGAGCCCGATGGGGGAGGACTCCATCCCACAACCTGGAGATCATGACTTGAGCCGAAATCAAGAGTCAGTTGTTTAACCGACTGAGCCATCCAGGTGCCCCAATAATATTTATCTTTTACATGGAATCATCAATATGACCAGGAGATCTTATTGGCTTACTACATTTTGGGAGATATCTCCTATGAAATCTCTGAAATTACCTGGTTTTAATTAAAATGAAATGTCACAATTATGTCATTTCACATTCTGATGTCATGACAAAAAGCACTGAACTCCTGTTAAATAGGCAGAGCACTGGATAAAACTTCTAATGTTCCTTCTGAACAGACGGACTCCCTTACAGTACATTGCTTTTGCCTCCTCTGTGTTATTCCTGGATACTCTTCCTTGTGCTGTAGCTATTAAGTCTCACCTTTCAACTAAATTACAATTTTTTATTTTATTTTTACTTTTACATTTTTATTCTATTGTGTTCAGTTAGCCAACATTTTATTTTTATTTTTTAAAAAGATCTTATTTATTTATTTATGAGAGAAAGCACAAGCCAGGGGAGGGGCAGAGGGAGAGGAAGAAGCAGACTCTCCACTAAGCATGGAGCTGGCATGGGGCTTGATCCCAGTACCCTGAGATCTGGACCCTAGGACCTGAGCCAAAGTCAAATGTTTAACTAACTGAGCTACCCAGGTGCCCCTAAATTCCAAATTCTTAATTGATAACAATTGCATCACTCTAAGTTCACAGCACAAAGTCCTTCATGTGCTTTGGAGCTTTGGACTCAGCAGGTATTAGTGAAATGGAAAGATAAATCTAAATGTTTGACACTCTTTAGAGTTCATTGTATCAGAGATAACATGATATACAGATGTACTAACATGAGGATGACAAAAATAGTTATCTTTTGAAAACTGGTGTTTATTAAATGGATGGGACATGTATTGATTCCGTAAGTTAAGGTTGTACAAACAATTAGAATGTTCTACATGGACCAAACCTAAAGCTCATATTGATGGCAATCAGATACTGGATTCTAATTGTATTTCATCTGCAAAACAGAGATCACGTTTCTCCACCATCATCCTAGTGTACAGCAACATCATCTTGCAACTAGATTTCTGTAATAGTCGGCACTCAGTTACATAATTTGGGAGTCCCAGGCAAAATAAAAAGGTTAGGCCCCTTGTTTACAAATTATTAAGAACTTCAAGATGGAGTCAGCAGAGCATTAAACCAAGAGCAGAACCCTTTTGGAAAAGGGAGTCTTGTGAGATTTGACAGGTCATGCACCCATGAAGCTGGGCCAGATAAGAATCTCCTAATGATCTCTTTGGTTTTGATTTTGCACATTTCCCTATCTATTTTCACATGGCAGCATAAAGATGTATTTAAAATGAAATCTGGATAATATCATTGTTTCTGTGCAAAACTATTTTGACAGCTTCCCTTTGCATGCTTAATTTAATCTAAATTCTTCATCATGGCAAACAGGCTCTATGTGTTGTAGCCACTATCAACCTTTCTAATCTTTACCCTTTTCCTCTAACTTTGGCCATACAGGCCTTTTTTCAGTTTATTGTACACATTCACAGATGCTGTTCCCTCCCGGTGGAATGCTGTTCCCTGGCTCCTTCTCAGGCCTCAGATCTCATTTCAAATGTCACTCCCTCAAAGAGCCCTTTCCCAACACCAGAACTGAAGTGGCTACACATTCCACATTATTCTCTGAAGCATGCCTTTTTCTCTTTCATGCTAGTTATCAGAAACTGTAATTAAAAAAAAAATTGAAACAGTTCTCTCCATTAGTTTACTGTAATGTCTGAGAACCCAGTTTAGCATACTGCCTGGCTTATAATTTGTACTTAATGATGGGTATTTGTTGAATGACTGGATCTGTCAAGTGAATGAATGAATGAATGAATGAGCCACTCCAGTGCTCAAAGACATTTTTCTTCTGATTATTATTCTTTTCATGAAATTAAGATATAATTTGCTTGGGCAACCAGAAATAAGACATCCTCATTCAGACATTTTTGAGGGGAGACTAGGTTCTGTTCTATACCCATGAAAAAGCTATTTTCTTAGGATAATGAGTATTTATTAATATTTATTTCTCTTATACAAAACAGGACCACAGAACTAAGTACATTCCCACATCATCTGCTTTCATGACTTCTGTATGAGCTTCTTTCTAGGGCCTTCTCTTTTATATTTTCTATTCTATTTCAGAAGAATGAGCTATTAGGTATTTTTCACAAGCCACCTTGTTCTTTGGCTTCAAACAGAACTAAGGCTGCTCATAAGAAACTACAGACAAATGAAGTTTATTGCATCTTCCTGGGATTCTAATTCATTATTATGACAAATGTTTTTCATAACAATATTCATTGTACCATGTTCAACTGTTTTTGTTCTTGGTCTGGAAAAACTAGAAGTATAATTACTAGCTTCAATAAAGTAATAAAGTCAATGGAATAAAACTATGTTCCGATTAAGGCTTCTTGTTATAAGATAAACAGCAAAGCTAAATCAGTACGAATATGGAAAACGAATATTGATATCAAATCCAGTTATCTTATGCTCAAAATGAAAAATCAATATATTTTTATAATATTCTTCTGTGAAATGTATTCCTTTTATAACTTGAACACTACTGAAAATATTAAAATACTTATATAGCTCTTTATTGCATTTAGGAGGTTTTTATTATATATATATCACATATGTACACACATATCAAAATGTACTATATATACATATGTGTATACATATCTGTGTGCATATTATACATATATGTATGTATATATAAAATACATTTTGATCTTTATAACAGCTCTGTGAAATCAGCAGGGTAAGATTTAATTACCTACACTCTCTAGATGAGAAAACTAGGCTTAGAAACATCTGTGACCATGCAATCAACTAACAGTAGAGTCAGAATTCAGATCTCTAGGTTCCTGTTCTTCCTATTTTACAGTTCTGTGTTTAACAAATACTGGAGAATAAAATGTGTTTTAAATTAAAAAAATAAAAGATTCTCTTTAATTTTGCAAGAAAGATAGAGAGAAGAGAAAGAGATAGAGACATTCAGAGAGCACAAGCATGAGTTGGGGGAGGGGCAGAGGGAGGAAACAGACTCCCTGCTGAGCAGGGAGCCTAATGCAAGACTCCATCCCAGGACCCTGGGATCAGGACCTGAGCAGAAGGCAGACCCCTGCCCAACTGAGCCACCCAGGTGCCCTAAAATGCATTTTAGATTAAAAACATTCTAACATATTCTACTATGCTATGGAAGAACTTACTAGCAAAAGGTTAATTAATGAAAAAGTTTTATAATAGTACATTTTCTGAATCTGTCCAGTATTATTTACTAAGTCCTCTTCAGCCTTTCACTATCAAAAGGTGATTATATTAATATTACAGTTACTTAAAAATGTTTTCTAGACCAATGTAATTTTATGGATAAAGTATTAATTATCATGACCTCTCGGTTTCCCATTAAAATGCAATTGAGAATATTTATATTGGTATTTTCAAGAAATTCCTTCTACTAACTTTGTAAAGCACTTATTATGTATCTAGGAAACATTTAAATACTTCTGGTGGAAAAATATACTATGCACTTTCGGCCAAAGTTTCCAGGGATGTGGCTGATTTATTTCCCGGCCTACACCATCTCTAAATGAGATTTAAGAGTTTAAAAGCTGGGAGTGAATGTACGGTTGGGTTACATTATATTCAGAAGAATGAGATTTTCAAGGTCAATGTCAGTACTAAATTTAGGTGTAAAATGTAAATGTAGGAAGTTTAAATGATGCTTCCACTTTGTTAGGTGTTGACTGATTCACATATATACCTACATGCACATATGTAGATGCACATTTAATATCTATCAATGTATCTATTAAATTATGGTGTGATATCACATGTACATACACAGATGCCCATATTTAATAGGTATCTATCTATATATTATATATTATAATAGATATTTATATCTTGCACTTACATAATATATACACATAGGCACACATATGAGACATTGACATATGTATCATATATAATGTATTTATATATAACTATCTATATGGTATTAATAGTATCTTTTTTGGTCAAAGTTGTTACTCTCTCAGGTATAGCATGAGAAATGGATACTGTTTCTCAAGTTTATATTGAGATGATTTTTATTGTTATTTTCCCACTGATAAAACAGAATTTTAAATATAACTTGTCTTATATTTATCTGCTCTCAATTTGAGTGCTTCCTAGTTCATTAAATTTAGAAATCCCTTCTCATTGCCCTTCTGCCATGTACTTAACGATCTGTAAAACACTTAAAAACACTAGAGGAGTTCATTTTTTAAAAGGAACCCTATGGAGAAGCCTTCTGAAATGTGAGAAAATCTTTTGTAATAAGCAATTTATTTATTTGTGCTTTAACCACTGATTTCCATAGAGTAGAGGTACTCTTTTTGCAGGACGAACCTGAAGCATGTTCTGTAGCTTAATCTGGGGATGTTAGAAAATATCTGTAGCTATTATCTGGTGATAGCTTAGAAAAGCCCCAATTTTTTCATTTTCTGGGTTTTTTGCACCTTTGCTGTGATAAAACTAGTTCAGAACCCAAAGAGAAGAACTGTCATCCAAAACAGGATTTCCATCCAGATGTGGGACAAGAAGGTAACAGCCATACTACACCCATACTCCTCTCCCATCACTACTGTACCTACAGACAATGTGGTGACAGAGGATGACAGGTGGGTTTAGGCCTGGCTGTATGGCACAGGACATGGTGAGGACAGTATTAAGAATATGTACTTAGGGGCGCCTGGGTGGCTCAGTGGGTTAAAGCCGCTGCCTTCGGCTCAGGTCGTGATCCCAGCGTCCTGGGATCAAGCCCCACATCGGGCTCTCTGCTCTGCGGACAGCCTGCTTCCTCCTCTCTCTCTCTGCCTCTCTGCCTACTTGTGATCTCTATCTGTCGGATAAATAAATAAAATCTTAAAATAAAAAAAAAAGAATATGTACTTAGATAATTTACACAGTAGGTAGACTCATCCTGAGTAAGTAAGCATTTTGCCTGTGTCATACGCAGAAGTGGAGCAAGCCAGAGGTGTATTAGGCTGAGCTTTTCTCAAGACCTGCTAATGGAGAGGGCCATTAGCAGCAACTGGTTACCTTCTCTTGGAGGAAATGCTCATCTAGCCTGTATGGCTGGGCATGTAGACTGGGACTGGGTACTATTAAATACTGGGGATGTGTATTAATATTTGGGACTTATTTTTATGCTTGACTTCATGACAATGTTTCAGGTTTCGTGCTTCCTAAAAGCAAAGGCTTTCACAATTCCTATTTCCACATGTTGCCAGATGTCTTACCTTGGAATCATCATTTAAACTACTCAGACTTCTGGGGTGCCTGGGTGGCTCAGTGGGTTAAAGCCTCTGCCTTCAGCTCAGATCATGATCCCAGGGTCCTGGGATTGAGCCCCGCATCGGGCTCTCTGCTCAGCAGGGAGCCTGCCTCCTCCTCTCTCTCTCTCCCTGTCTCTCTGCCTACTTGAGATCTCTGTCTGTCAAATAAATAAATAAAATCTTTAGGAAAGAAAAATAAACTACTCAGACTTCTTTTCAGCTCTCAAATTTTATAACCTGTTGTTCTCTGGATCCTGTATGAAGCCTGTGCTTTTTTGCTTTTGTGTCCAAATATTCTCTTTGAATTTTCACCTGAGTCATTAAAAAAGAAACCTTATCTGCCTCTTTCATGATTTGTCTCTGGGTAGGAGGCCCCAAATTGCATTAGTTGTTTTTATTATCCTAATACACTGAAAGCCTGATTTTACTATAATTTGTTCTTCACTTTCATCCCAGCTCCAGGTCTCTTGATAATACTTCTTTCTAAATTGTGTCTATTAAGTATCTTATTTGGCATTATTATTTCACAGATTCATATCTTACATTTGCCCAGGTTTCATTTCATTTCTTCTTTTTTCTTTGTAACCTCTTTAGATTCTTTTGTGTGAGTTATCTTTTACTGAGAAGTAAAAGGACCTCCCAAGTTATAACCATCTACATATTTCCTGAATGTTCTTCTGACCTCGCTTTCCAATGATGTCACTAAATAAAACAAAAGAGGTACTTCTGGCATTGAGATTTTACTGTAGTATGTATCCCAGGAGTGCTCAAACTATAGTATACATATCAGTCACCTGGGGATCTTGCTGAAATGCAGATAGATCTCAACAGATCTGAGGTTGGACCTGAGATTGTACATTTCAAACAAGCTCTAGGTGATGCTGACGTTGCTGGTTTGGATATCATGCTCCCAGCAGCACTCATGTAGACAATTCCAGTTCATACAAACAGCATAAATGACCTAATTGGGTTCAGATGAAGTTTTAAGGAAAATGTTCATGTTTTTATATATGGAATTTTCTTGAAGTGGTGGTTATTTGAAATGAATGAATTTCTTTGACTTCGGCTTAGGGAAAGGATCTCACTTCTAAATATGAACTAAGAGAGGATTATAACTTGGATTTCCCTTCTTCAGACTATGGTTCTGTTCTTGGGTAAGAAAATGCTTAATGGTTCTTTTCAAATCCTTCTTGATACTAATCTACATTCCCTTGTATTTGCTTATATCCAAACACATTTCAAATTTTCTCTCCATTCATACAACTTTAGAGACCCCTTTTCAGTGTATTACCATCATCTCGCCTTTTGCTGATTCTGAAGACTTATCTACTTATGTGGAATTTTGTTCCTCAGATAAGATAAGGTTTATTACTGACCCCGAAGTAACACAAAGTCCTGGTTATCCCCATCTGTGGTTTCCTATTATTAGGTCAGTTCTCTATAGAAGACAACAAAGTCCCTCTCATTTCCATGGTGACTGATTGAAGGAGCAATGATTATAGTCAGCTAAAGCATATGAGACAGAAAAATAGGAGGCTTGGTATCTCTCCAGACTCAAGAAATATGCATTCCATGGCACAGGTTGGAGTAACACTTCTGAAATATTTCACTTTCTGTGAAAACCGCCCACACCTCTTGATGGATATATTTTCAAGTTGTACAAGCATTCCCATACCTGTAATGTGTGTATAAGCTCTCCTTTACTTTTGACACTTTTATTCACCCTTAATGGTACATGGAGCTAAAAGTGATATATTTTCTAGACATGGCTTGATTTCAGGTGATGTATATCTGCAACTAGAGAATAAGATTCTTTACAATGAGCAGTGTTGAATAGGTGCTTCTATAATCATCAAACATCACATATTTGGACTTGACTGCTCAGGGTAGCCATATATATTCTTATTGAAGTCCTGGGTGCTTAAAAATGTTTTACTTCATTCTGCAGTTAACAAAAATGACCCTGAAAAGTACACTGATAGCAAGCAGTATTGCACCAATTATACCCTTCACTGCATTTGATTGTAGGGTTTTCTCTTTATTAGCTTAAAAGTGAGCAATACCAAGTCCAATTCCCCAGGGCCTTTTGTGCTTCTACAAATCATGTCAAGTTGCTCACAACCACTGAATTCATTGCTCTGATTTAGAGATGGCAGTACATCGGATGAGAATTTTAAAACAACAGCAGCATTTAAGTCTTCAAATTGTACAAATTTGCAATTTCAGAGAGTTTAACGCATCAGTGAATGTTTTTTCTTTGAGGATTCTTCATGTTCCTTATTTATGACAGATGATTTGTAGAGAGCTCCCCCTCTCGTAATGGCAGGGGACCTTGTGTTGGACTTCTCCTGCAGACAGAGTCACCAGGCACACAAACAGAAGCCATCCAAAGGCACTGAAGAAGTGGAGGTGAGTTGACACTCGGAAGAAGGGAAAGACACCATTCTTCTGCCTGACGACAGGCCCGGGGGTACCAAGCGGGGAAGTAAAAATTCAGAGAGAAATGCAGTCTTACACCATCAAAGCAAACTTGGTGGGGGGCGGTGGGCGCATCTAGGAAAGGGAAAAGCTACAAAGGGAGCGTACTGTCTTTAGCATATGTACCCTGTGCAACCGAATCTCTGGCTAACTACTGAGCTAGAGCTACGTTTGTGCTTAGCAGACTCCAAGCAACCCAGCTGAGGCTGAAGTAATTGAAAATATATTTCAGTTGCTTCTAAGCACAGAAGGGACAGAGTTTGGGGTTTGCACTGAAAAGTTAACTGTCCGCTAAAACAAACAGAAATCAGTACTAGGTAACAAATAATAGGGTCCAGGGTCTTGCTACAGTATATTACTGACACAGTTCGGATACAATAAAAAATTACCAGCCACATGAAAAAGCAGGAAATTGTGACAATTCTCAAGAGAAAGAGCAACCAATGGAGATCGGTCCTGAGATGATCCAGGTGTTAGAACCAGAAGTCATGGATTTTAAGGCAGCTATGCTCAGGATAGAAGGAGAAATACGCCTGATAATGAATGATAAGAAACTGGCAAAAAAGGAAAGCTTTAAAAGTGAATCAGAAGGGACGCCTGGGTGGCTCAGTTGTTTGAGCGGCTGCCTTCGGCTCAGGTCATGATCCCAGCGTCCTGGGATCGAGTCCCACATCGGGCTTCTTCCTCTGTAGGGAGCCTGCTTCTCCCTCTGCCTCTGCCTGCCACTCTGTCTGCCTGTGCTCACTCTCTCTGACAAATAAATAAATAAAATCTTAAAAAAAAAAAAAGTGAATCAGAAAAACATCCAGACATTCTAAAACTGTAAAATGTGGTATCTGAAGTAAAAAAATTCATTGAGTAGGTTTATAACGGTATAATGGAGATGGTAAAAGAAGAAAACTTTGTAAACTTGAAGGGAAAGCAATAGAAATTATCCAGTCTGAAAAATAAACAATTGGGGTGCCTGGGTGGCTCAGTGGATTGAGTCGCTGCCTTGGGCTGGGGTCATGATCTCAGGGTCCTGGGATGGAGCCCCATGTCGGGCTCTCTGCTCAGCGGGGAGCCTGCTTTCTCCTCTCTCTGCCTGCCTCTCTGCCTACTTGTGATCTCTGTCTGTCAAATAAATAAATAAAATCTTAAAAAAAAAAAAGAATATTTGAAAAATAAACAATTGGACAAAAAAGCTCTTTTGCTCAGAGACCTGTGGAACAATATCAAAAAGTCCAATGGACATTTAACTGGGGTCCAAGGAAAGAGAAAAGAAGAATGGATCACAATTATTTAAAGAAATAATAACTGGGGAGCCTGGGTGCCTCAGACAGTTAACCAGTGACTCTTAGTTTTGGCTCAGGTCCTGATCTCAGGGTCCTGGGATCCAGCCCCCATGCAGAGCCAGGAGTCTGCTTGGGGACTTTTCATCTGCCCCTCCCCCACCCCCTGGGCTCTTGCACGCAAAAAAATAAATAAACCTTAAAAAGGAAAAAGAAATAATAACAATATTTTCCACATTTGGTAAGACACATACATTTACATACTTAAAAAAGCTTGAGAAGCTTAAGCTGAATAAAAACTATACATCAGGCTTTCTGTTCAGCAGGGAGCCTGCTTCCCCCTCTCTCTGCCTGCCTCTGCCTACTTGTGATCCCTTTCTCTGTCAAATTAAAAAAAACACACACACAAAAATCTATAGATGAATTTTGAAGCTTTATAATATTTTATTATTATGCAGAGGGCAAAGGAAGGGAAAAAGATTTTGGACTCTAAATTTGCAATACGTTTAGAGAAAACTGTAGCTTGGAGGATATGGAAAAAGGGGAAAATATTAAAAAAAGGAACTTGAGATGCATTCAGTTCCTTTTAAATCTACTGTTAGAATGTTAAATAGAAGTATAGACTGAACTTATCCATTAGGTAGTTAAACAAAAATAACACTATTCAGTTGCTATGCCACTTATATAACTAAGATTTCCTTTCATTTTCTTCCTCCCCCTGCCTTTCTTCTAGCCTTTTATCCTGGAGGCAGGCAAAGGATATAATTTCTAACTGATACCATTAGTTGGAGAAGAAGTGACATTTTATTATTTAGGTCAAGAGTTATTGTGATAGCCAATAATTTAATATTTATAATGTTGCATATTTAACCAATTTCTCCACAATTATTATACAGTAGGGTGCCGGGCTTTCCAAGATGATTTAGCATAATTTTTATTTAAAAGATATGAAATTAAAACAGAAAATTATTTTGCAAAAATAGGCAAAAAAGAAAAAATAACAACAAAGACAATTTTTCTCCTTTATCCATTCAGAATACTAGAATAGGGTGACTGGGAAGTCACACTGGAAATGCAAGATACAAGATTCTCTTTAAGCTACTCATAACAGAATGTTAGTCATACGTCCTCAACTGAACTAACACTCTGTATCTTCTCTATATTATTGGTAAGAGAGTTAAAAATGATGCGTCTTTATTATACCACCTGACAAATGTGATTAGATTAGATTAGAGAGTCTGGCAGAACTTTGAAGGCCAAGTAGCAGGGTATATGATTCTGAGAGATAAGCTAACTCCTTAACTAGAATAGAAAGATTGTGTGAGATTTACCCCCTTCTGTAAGGCCCCCCTCTAGTCCCCAAGGATTAAACTCAATTATAATTTCATTGGTACTTGAATTTTCCCTTATTGTCACCTATGGAATATCTGACTTTCAGAAAGAACACCTCAGCCTTACACATAGAATCAATAAGAGCTGGAAAGCTACCACCCAAATTGTCTAATGTATCCACAAGAGACCACAGTATTACTGGGATCCGGTAATGTGATATCTGAATAAAAGCCTTACTTTAATTACTGCTTTCATTTTTTTTTTCAAAGCCCAGTTCATAACAAATTTTGAAAACAGAAATTTGGACTTGGTCACTGTTTGTTTTCCAGTTAATTCTTCAAATAGCTTCAGGATAGCTTTAGTTAATTTGGCAAAATGCCCTCAAAAGTAAATTAGCATGTTTAACAACTTGGCCAGTCTCTCCCTCACCCCCACCCCAAGCAAAGCCTGCTTAATTTCAAGCAGGCATTTTAACATATAGTTGGTCTAAATTCCATCCTGTGTTCATATCTTGAATTGGCTGATTTGGAAGCAGGCAGACTTCCTTCTGTACTTCATGCAATTTAGAAACAACAGCAGATTAGTGATTAAATTGGCTGAACAACTTCTGGCTCATATCAATTAATTTCTCCAAGGATTTTTCCTTAAATAAGGCATCTTTTCTACACAGCTGCCGGGAACATCTCAAACAGCCAGACTATATAATACAGCACTATCTTTGAATACTTTCATTTTTAATGTTAGAAGCTCTGTCACAGAAAATAGCCTGGAAGCTCTGTGGGGGCAACCCACCATTATTCCACCGCACGGACACAAGCGTACAGAATACAAGTCACAGTGATCCAATAAATTAAGACTCTTTTTAAAGAAGAACTCTCACCTTCTGAAAGCACCTGCAGTCATGAAGGATCTGAGGGTATTCCTAAGCCAGCCAACAACGAGCAATATATTTGGAATCTATATCCTCCTTCATTTTTAATTCTACATGAAGTCTACACCATGTGAAAAGTGATTTTCCAAATGGAAAGACAACAGCTAAACAGACATACCCATATACTGAGTCTGGTGAACAAGAGCAGAAGAAGATGGGATGACCTTAGACGCAGGGGTGAAGGGACAAGATTATGATATTCACTTCGTTCTGACCCAAAGAGTTCAATTCTTAAGAAAAAGTGGCAGATTACAAAGGTAAAACTGACACCTTGTGCAAATGGGAAAAAGTTCCCTTTCCTTTGAGGGTTTCCTTAAGATGACTGGTGGTTTACTTGGCTTGTACACTCAGCTCTTGGCAGCTGACCAACCCAGGTACCTGCTCCTTCCAAACTTCCCTCTTCTCTCAATTCATAGGGAGCAGAAACTACCTGCCAGAAATTATAGTTTGAGTTGAGAACTCTCCAGACATAAGAAAGAATCCAGAGATTTGCCATATGGACCAAAACTTGTGTTTTAAAGTTTAAAAACTCAGAATTTAATGCAGGTACAGGAATATTATTTAGGCATTGTATTATTTGAATGTTTTGGAAAGTTTCCTTATATTTTATTTTTAGTAGTTTTATTACCACAATGTTTTCAATCACTTTGTAGGGTATATTTGTGCTAAATTAGGAAATGGGAATGTTTCTGATAGCAAAAGTTTGGATATATAAAAATATAGAATTATGCTTCAGATGAGGCTGTTTATGAACAGATTTATACATTAAGACTTTGTACTGGAAAATCTTTTTTTTCTTGAATTTCACAAGATGTCCAGTGGAAAGTCCATTTTTACCAAAAGTTTCAGAACAGATTAAAAGTTAAAATCATTTGGTCACAGGAAGAGCACAATATATACTTCCATGGAGTAGCGACTTGATATTTATATACCCCCTGGGTTTATTTAGTATCCTAGTATTAGATTTAAAAAATTAAAGCACCATTTCCTGTAAGTCACCATGTTTTGGCACTGTACAATTCTCGGACATAATTACTTCGAGCCTCTAGAGTAAGATCAGCAAGCAACTAATGAAAGATTTCTGTAGCAGATAGAATGAGACAATGACTATATAACAGAGATCAAATTATATCCACAGGGAATATGGTGCTTTCTCTATTCTGTGAGAGTCTACAGTAAAACCTCACCAATTTGGATGAATTATGTGAAGAGTTCTTTTGACTCAGTGAATAGTCTGATTTTTAGATTATTAGGAAAGAAACCCATTTTCAGGTACATCCACTGGAAGGAATTGCTACCAAGTGCTCATTTAAAATAGCACATTCATTGTTGGTTTTATATGAATTTTTGATAGCATACTCGAAAGCTATTAATTATCTTAAGTAGGTTCAACAGTTTCTTGAAATATGTTTCTACTAACGATTTGTTTAGCAAAGCAAGCCTTTTCATATTATAATATAAAGGTATATTATAGTTTCTAATGACTAAACATCCACATTTTATATTTTTAAAATTTTATGTATTTACTTGACAGAGAGAGAGAGTAGAGAGCGAACACATGTGCACAAGCAGGCAGAGCAGCAGGCAGAGGGAGAAGAAGAAGGAGAAGCAGACTTCCCACTGAGCAGAGAGCCGACGTGGGGCTGAATGAGCCACCCAGGCACCCCAACATCCTGCATTTTAAATTAGCTAAACCTAAAGTGTTCAAGCTTATAGTTTTTCATAATACTAGTCTCTGGAAAAATTCTAGGCCTTTTTTTTCAGAGGGGTAGTACTCTCATTAACTATTCATAAATATATTACTTTAATTAAATATCATATCCTGATGGAGTAATGTTTTCAAGTTTGGGTGACAGATTTCTGCAGTGGATATCACATATCCATAGATTCTAATTGTAAATCTGAGGGACTGAGAACATGAACTCTTTTTATAAGTGTGGTATTTCCCAAACAGCAAGTTGAGCTTTTCATAGGGAAATGAGAATATCATGAGGCCTAATACCTATCTAGCTCTGTGACTGTCTTCCCCACAGTGTCTAATAGGCTAGTGCCGTCAGCTGTCAGACGTCCTCTGGAAATCAAGGTACACTGTGTCGGTCACAGCTCTTTGTGCTTTTGAGAGGGATGTGGAATGGTTTGGGGCTTGGGTTCTGATTTACTCTTTCGGTCCAAATTCCAGCTCAACGATGTACTAGCCTTGCTCCATTTTCTCACCTGAAGAGTAAGTGTATCTATCACTAAGACTTAACATCACAGGTTGCTCTGAAGTTTCAATGAGGAAACTTAAGCCCAGCATGTGGCATTTAGTAAGAGCCAAGAGAAAATTAGCAATTGTTACCTATTGCTTAGAAATGCACCAAAAAAGGAAATTAGGTTCATTGGCATAAGTCGTTTAGACTGAGTTTTTATTCCCCTCTCCACCTGCCCATGTGCATTGTTTTAGACAAATCCTACTTCCAAAGGAACAGGGTTTTCTTTTCATTTTTTACAATTACATGTTTTTAAAACAATGAGTTTAATATTTTCTCAGGGACCACATTCAGCTTTAACATTCAGAAGTTTTCAGAAGTCACACTTTTTCCCTTCAGTAAAATCAATGCATTTTCAAGGTTTTGGCATTTCCCCTGTGTATGATGGTTTCTCAGAGGTGACCAGTAGCTGGGTTTTGATCACATACCATGGGATGCCATTTGTCTGGGGCTGGAGACTCGAATCTGAAGTGGCTAAGCACTACCTGACTAAATTAATGCACATAGAGCTAGGGCTTCAATTCTCATGTAGTGATTTGTGTTCTTCTCTTTCCAGATTGAGATTACTTATTTTAGTGGGGAAAAAAATGGAAAGAAAATAGGAGTTGAACAGTTCTGCTAACTTTGTTGTCACCAGTAAACATTTTACAGTTCGAAATTAACTCTTCCAAGGATTGGTCTAATCACCACAGCTTTCATTTGGTAGCTCTAAAGAGTCAATATTTGCTGATGGGATCAGTATCATCCATAATTTACTGTCCTTTCCAACTCAAAGTGTGTACATATTGGCATCTGCACATTCTGTCTCAGATGAAGCATCCACTTCTTTTGAAGGCAAAACATTTGGGGGAAATACCATTAATATAAAGATGTGCTTACAGATGCCTGTGGTAATGATCAGATATATACTTTTTTTTATGAATTGGGTTAAATCTTGAAACACTGCCATACTTTCCTCTTGTAATACACTCTTCTCACGTTATAGCAAGTAATCACCACTCAAAGAGATTATACTGTTTTAACCTACATTCTATACCTATTTGGTATCACAAATGAAAACTTCAAAAATACATTCTGATGTTGACGGGGGGGTATAACCCTTTGCACAATTGTGCTCTGGCTTGGACTGTCGTTTGACTTTATATACTCACTACACTGACATCTCCTCTAAGTCAACCTTGGAGCTCTCCACTCCACACACAACTGCTGCCACTTCCTCACCTCACCCCACCACAGATCTGGCACCTTATGACACTCAATAAAAACTAAACAGTGGAAAAAATTTAAATAACTGTTCTGGGAATTTTTCTTGGCCCAAAAGTGTGGGGCCAGGTATTTTCTAGAAACTTCCAGAGGGGAACATAAAGGAGTACATATAGGAAATATACAAGCATTATAAGTCAGGGGAGAGTACCCACATCCAGAGCTAGAATACTTTCAGATACCACTTACAGGTTTGCTTTTGGTTCTCTACAGACCTGCATACACCACGATATTTATATTACAAGTACTATATGAATGGAAGCTTTGCCTGGACAGGAACAAAGAGCTCCAATGTCCTTGGCAGGTGTATCTAGGGAATTGCTTGCCATTAGGTATAAACCATCGCCTGGTATCCCGGGCAGTAAAGGTCACTAGATGCCCACAGGAGGCTATTTAACATAGAAGAATCCAAAGTCCATTTGAATACCTAGCTTCTGCCTACATGGCTGATTTTATATGAAACTGGGGTGACTTAAGAGAAGAACAAGGCATCAAAACTTTCGCTGAGCATACAGCCAGATATCCACACACATCTAGATAGACCCTGCAGCTGCTAAAGGGGAGGCCCAATGCTGGGTAGGACAAAGCAGTCGGCGGGAGCATAATGCAGACCTTGGGATCCAGGCTTCTTCCCATGCTCTTCTCCATTACTCTCTGGCTCTCTTTATCTCACTTTCAAAGACATAAATCAGGAGACCAAAGGACTGGGCTCATTAAGGTAATTGGTGGGGGAAATTTATGCATATAAATAAATATATTAATTCATAACCCAAACTGGATTTGTTGTACAGGAGCTAAAATTCAAGTAAACTAGAATAAAGGGACGGAACGGAAGGAAGAGAGAGGAGCCCATGACCTTTGCCGAGAAACTGAGTGCTGTATGTGGGGAGGATCAGCCCAGCTAGTGGGATGGCAGTGCATCTAATGCTCTTGATGCCAGTGGTGAAGGGCCTGAGGAAAGGGGGTGACATGCCTGCAAAAACACTGATTCATCCTGAGTCCCCCGAATGCAAGTGAACAAGCAGGTTTCGTGTAATTCCGAGTACAATTGACTGCCACAGGTCACTGCAACAGAGGGGGAAAGTTCAACATTCTTGCCCAAAGATTAATCTGCTGTCAACCAAGAATCAGATCTAAAGCCTCAGAACCAATGATCCTCTGCACAGGACAATAAGTGGAGACAGTGAAGGTAGGAGGCAAGGGTGCAGGTTGTGTGAACACACGACCTGGGATGGAATGTTGCCTCCACTCCTCCTAGCATGAGAGCTTGAACAACTTTCCTAACCTTCCCAAGTCTGTCTTCTCTCAACAGGAAAAAGAGAATAATGATTCAAACCTGATATGAATTGTTGCAAGGATTCAAGTAGGTGACATAAAAAGCCCTCAAAACAGTATAAAGTCACAGCCCTTTGAACGCGCCTTGTTTTTATTATCATATCTTAGTGATCAATTCTACTTTCTTTGGGCACCTAAACCTTGAAGTCAAGAACTGAATCTGACAGCTCCGTCTGTTTCACAAGAGGGACACATGCTTAACTGAATGGTGGAAGCAAAACTTATCCTGGTTTGCATTCGGTGGGTGCACTTGTGGCCCCCTGCGATCCAGGAATCCTAATGCCAAGACGTGGGAAGATGAGATCCTGTGAGCTAAAGTTCACTGGAACAAATTCTTGAAGTGGAAATATATAGGCAAGTTTTTAAATTAAAGAATCATTTTTACAACCATGGCACAGAGTTAAAGAATGAGGGGAAAGTAGATTTCTGTCCCAAAGAATCTGAAGCACCCTCATTGTCACGATCCCACGTGGACGATATTGTTATTTTTCTTGGTAGCCCTTAGAGTCTAGCAGGGGCAGGAGAAGGGGATTCATATTTTATAAACCTCAGAGGGCTTTATTAATGAGTAAAAAGTGTTTCTTAGTCTGGTTAACAGGTTTGTTTGTTTTTTTTACATTCTTTGAGTAACAAAATATTTGAAACTCATTGTATTAAGTTCTGATGAGCCTAGAAATGCTAAGAAGAGGGAAAGAAATGATTTGATACAGAGTTATAGATCTGATTTCTGTGTGTGGAAAGTCATATATATTTGTTCTTTTTGCACTGATTCTGATAACCTGCCATAAAACTTTTGTTAATGCTAAGAGGAAAGACATAGCTAACGTTATAAATTCACTTAGATATCTCTGCCTTACATATTTTGGTAGCAAATTAAATTTACCACTTCATTATCCCTTCCTGGCAGTTGGAAGTTGTAGACTTTAATGGAAGGTGCCAGGGTTGTTAATAGAATCTTCCTGTCACAGATGAAGGAAATGTAAAAGCAAAACTCACAAAGATTTGATGGGATTTATGCTAAAAGACAACAGCTCCCAAAAGCACAAACTAAGAATGAAACCTGTTCCCTATCAGGGAATGGGATTAATTACCTAACAGATTTTATAAGTCTTTTACCACCATAAATAAAAATGCAGCAATTTTTATAAGTGATCACTTGGTCACAGCCATTTGCTTATAGATTGGAATTAATGAGGACATTTACATAAAACTTATACTGTTTTCATCCCTCAAGACACAGTTCATTTGTCCCTTTCTACCCACTCCTGATGCCCCAGGTTGAGATGAACACTTGTTCCTTTAAGCTTCTATAAATCTGATATCATAATAGCAGTTATGTGGAGATGAGGTGTAGTTAAGTAGTTAAGGGCACAGTTTTTGCAATAAACAGAATGGGGTTTTTATCCTGTTTCCACTGCAATAATGAAACCTCTTTAATCTGTTTCTACCTTTGTAAAATGGGGAAATACACACACATACACACACATGTAAATGTATGTATATATGTATAAGCATATATAATTGTGTAAAGCATAATTTTTTAGTACCATGGTTTTTTGCAGTTGACTGTCCTTCAGTGATAAAGGGTTTATCTTTATTCATCACTCAATCTCAATTATCGATCAAAATGCCTGGCATGTAACAGATACTCGATATTTGTTAAATGAATAGATTATATATTTAAATGACTAAAATCCAAACTCAAGGTTTTTGAGCTAGGCAGAGATATGAAAAATAAATTCAATTAGTACCAAAAATCAAATCTGTCACAAAAATTATGTGAGTTCAAAAAAGATATGTGATATTTGTTTCCAGCCATAATTTTGTAGGAGATGCATCTTAGGTAATAGAAAGTAAAAAGCAGGAACTTGAAGGAAAAAAATACCAGAATCAAAATATAGCTTTGGAGTCTTTACAACTTTGCAATAGTAATGCCTCAGAAAATGAAGAAAATGTACCCGAGTGAATGGAAACTCAGCCTAAAGAGTTTGTCTTTATTTCCATAGTTGTAATGTTATTACCAAATAATAGGAGAGCTATTGCAAGAGAAAATGTCAGTGCATATGTTAAAGCATTAGAAATGTATGTGACTTAAGACTTCCAGACAAATGCCCCACTGGGTTTGTTTGCATAAGGGTGGGTAGACCAGTAGGGTGAAAACACCTAGACCTGCAATGTAACACTCTATCAGCAATCAGCTTAGGGTTCTGTTCTGGGAGCTGTGGTCTCAGGCAAGGCTAGCTTTTGTTAACAGAGGCTGCAGGCACTGGCTGATCCTACAAAGCAAAGCAAGTTGAAGGCCTACCAAAGGACCTAATCAAAATTTCCATCTTTAAGAAGCAGCTTCTCATTTGCATTGTGATGCCACCTCCCTTACCTATGTCATTTCTCAAGAAGCCAGATGTTCCCCTTCTTGATTTCTAAGCCCTAGCCAGTCTCCCTGATGCGCAAGGTCTAAACTATTTCAATTCCACACCCAGCTGCCAGCAAGTTGGCAGAGGAAAATACATTTGTTTATGCCCCCAGCCATCCATTTTCTTTAAGCTGGTTTCCAGCCAAGATTTTTATCAAGGTACCAGTTATTCTCTTCCAGTGGTTAAATTCATAAGATTTTTAGTTCCCAAAGGCTACCTGATTAAAAGTAATTTGGACATAAAAAAATGTCTTTAGTATTTCCTATATGACATGTCTTACTTTGTCCCTAAAAGTATTGCTGAATGCTTGTCCTCTAATTTCTTTCAGAGTTTGATGTATGCTTTAAAAAATAAAATTAATTTAATTGATATATTTATACATACACACACAGTACAACTACACAGACTACAAGCACACAGTTGGAGGAATTTGGACAAATAGATCCATCCATGAAACTGTCACCCAACCAAGGTATAGGACATATCTACCACTCTGGAAAGTTCCGTTGTATTTTATTCCGGTTAAGCTCTACTTACCACTGTTGTAATTTTTTTTCTTTTTAAAAATTTTTAATTTAATTTAATTTTTTTGTGTGTGTTCCAGAATTCATTGTTTATGCAACACACCCAGTGCTCCATGCAATATGTGCCCTCCATAATACCCACCACCAGGCTCACCCAACCCCCCACCACTCTCTCCTCCAAAACCCTCAGTTTGTTTCTCAGACTCCACAGTCTCTCATGGTTTGCCTCCCCCTCCGAACTCCTCCAACTCACTTCTCTCCATCTCCCAATGCCCTCCGTGCTACTCCTTATGCTCCACAAGTGAGTGAAACCATATGATAATTGACTCTCTCTGCTTGACTTATTTCGCTCAGCATAATCTCCTCCAGTCCCGCCCATGTTGATACAAAAGTTGGGTATTCATCCTTTCTGATGGAGGCATAATACTCCATAGTATATATGGACCATATCTTCTTTATCCATTTGTCCGTTGGAGGGCATCTTGGTTCTTTCCACAGTTTGGTGACTGTGGCCATTGCTGCTATGAACGTTGAGGTACAGAGGGCCCTTCTTTTAACTACATCTGTATCTTTAGGGTAAATACCTAGTGGCACAATTGCTGAGTCATAGGGTAGCTCTATTTTTAATTTCTTAAGGAATCTCCACACTGTTTTCCAAAGTGGCTGCACCAATTTGCATTCCCACCAACAGTGTAAGAGGGTTCCACTTTCTCCACATCCTCTCCAACACTTGTTTACTGTCTTGATTTTGGCCTTTCTAACTGGTGTAAGGTGGTATCTCAATGTAGTTTTGATTTGAATCTCCCTGATAGCTAATGATGATGAACATTTTTTCATGTGTCTGTTAGCTATTTGTATGTCTTCTTTGGAGAAGAGTCTGTTCATGTCTTCTGCCCATTTTCTGATGTGATTATCTCTTTTGTGTGTGTTGAGTTTGAGGAGTTCTTTATAGATCTTGGATATCAGCCCTTTTTCTGTAGTGTCATTTGCAAATATCTTCTCCCATTCCGTGGGTTGCCTCTTTGTTTTATTGACTGTTTCCTTTATTGTGCAGAAGCTTTTGATCTTGATGAAGTTCCAAAAGTTCATTTTCGCTTTTGTTTCCTTTGCCTTTGGGGACATGTCTTGAAAGAAGTTGCTGTGGCTGATGTCAAAGAGATTACTGCCCATGTTCTCTAGGATTTTGATAGATTCCTGCCTCACGTTGAGGTTTTTTATCCATTTCGAGTTTATCTTTGTGTATAGTGTAAGGGAATGGTCGAGTTTCATTCTTCTGTACATAGCTGTCCAATTTTCCCAGCATCATTTATTGAAGAGACTGTCTTTTTTCCACTATATATTTTTTCCTGCTTTGCTGAAGATTATTTGACCATAGAGTTGAGGGTCCATATCTGGGCTCTCTACACTGTTAGATATGGACCACTGTTGTAATTTCTAATGATATAGTTTTTTTCTTCCTACCCTTAAACTCCACATAAATGGTATGAGTTGGTAAGTATTCTTTTGTGTCTGGCTTCCTTCCCTTAACATACTGTTTTTAAAATTAATTTATTTCAAATGTTATGGAAATGTGTTCTTGTTTCTCTTGGATAAATACCTGAGAATGGAACTGTTGGGCTTTTTTATAAGAAAATGTTGAGTTTTTCTAAGCCATGGTAGCATTTTATATTCCCACTGGCAAAGTACAAGAGTTCTAGTTGCTCTGTATTCTTGCCAACATTTGCTATTGTCAATCTTTTTTAATTTTGGCTATTATAGAGGTTGTGGAGTGGTATCTCATTGTGGTGTCTTACTGCACTTTCTAATGTCATTTAACCATTTTCTCTGTTTTTTCTTACCTGGGTTTATCAGTTCTTACCTTGTGCTACCCTTCACTTAGGACAATATTGCTCCTAATCATAGGCCAGGCTATCCAAACTAAGGTGAAGTGCAAGGCTGCCTGTGTGGTGAATATAAGTTGGTGACAACAAAAGACGCATATGTCAGAATATCTCCTTGACCTACTCCTGCTAACCTTCCTTTAGATTTCCCAGGAGGAAGAGAACGAGCCACTGTCAAAACAGTGGTAAACACAGGTATGTCAGGATCTTGGTGAATTAAACAGAGGTTTGCTCAGTTTGGGTGCCAAAGGGATAAAGGAGAAATAAAGGCAAGAAAGTGGGGTTATGGAATGTCTGTCCTTAGACTCAACTTTGTTTCCTTTTTTCAACTGCCCCCCTTTCTAGGTTTTGACTCCTCCCTAACCAGTTAATATATTCCTCTTAGTGCAAGGATATTATCCTTGAAGCTCATTAGGATCAAGAGCATCTCTTATTAATTGATAAAGTGAAAAAAAAGCCACCAGATTTCATATAATTTAGTCTAAATAAAACTTTAAAACAGTGTAAATCAATTAAACTGTCCTTTCATGTTGCATCCTTCAATCGCTGAATATTCTATATGGCATTTCACAGAAATATGATTTGATTTGGGAACATCTGCAGCAGTCTGGAACACATTTTCCTCTGTACTTGACTTTTAGCTCATTATAGCTCTCAGATGTTCTCTCAGCAATCCTGTGACATATTGGAGTGTTGCTGAACAAACATCAGTGAAGCCGATGTCTTGAGTAGTGTCAATCTCAGTTGAAAATGTTTCAGCTTTCTTAGCATCAACACTAGAAGAATTTAATTAACCCACTGAAACTTTCAAAATGATAGTTAATGCAAGTAAGAAATAAGAAATCAGAAAAGTGGGGGAGAGTGGATAAGTGCTTAACCTCCCACAAGCTGATGCCTGCCACCTTCAGCCTGCACTGAGGCAGCTCATGAGAAGTCTGGTTGTTCCGTGCA
Organism: Taxidea taxus jeffersonii; assembly: GCA_003697995.1. NCBI lineage: Eukaryota > Metazoa > Chordata > Mammalia > Carnivora > Mustelidae > Taxidea > Taxidea taxus. The sequence goes on from ML101388.1 coordinate 132,763, forward strand.
GACTCCCACGTTTTGCCACGAAACCTCGGGCTTGCTCTATTGCCCTCATGGAGATGGAGAAGGTGGAGGTGGCAACTGCTGCTGTCATACTCCCCTGGTCCCCAGACAAGGTCAGCTTCCAGCCTCTAATCAGCTCCCATCCAGCTGCTCTCATGTTTTTAGTAGGTGGGGCTGGGAGACCAAGGTCAGAAAAACGCTGTTGGCAGTGACACAGTTTTTTGCCCACTGCTGCTATTACATTAAGGAAGCAGCTGGTGAGATAATGTATGCCAAAGTGCTTTGTAAATTATAAAGTGCTTATATAATTGTCATGGATAATCACTACTGTTGTTTTATTCCTAGGTTGCAGGAAGAGCACTGAGAAGGGCTATTGCATGGCAAAGTCCACCAGAAAGCTGAAAAGATGGGTATGTAGGATCTAGAGGGAGGTCTTTGGTGAGAGCACGAATGTGGGCAATGACAACAAGGAGAGTAAAATTGGCTTCATGGGTTTGACGAGCACATATAGTAACATGAGAGCCATGAACAAGGAAAATACTAGTATTTAAGGGCCAAAAAAAAAAAAAAAAAAAGAGGAGGGGTCCTAAGATCAAGTCCAAGAAGGTTGTCTCCACACACAGAAATGTTATTTATATCCAGGACTTTGCCATGCTGTCTGCTTTAGCCTGAGGTATTCTTCCTACTCTTACTAGATCTTAAGTTTCAGACTGGTCTGGAAAATGTTCTCAAACACCCCACCACTCCTGCTATCCTGTGCATATCTATCACTGTAATTATCACTATGTTATAAATAACTCTTTAGTTGTCTAATTCCACAGCAGTCTGTGATCCTTTTAAGGGAGGGAAGTAACATTATTATTAATATTTGACTCCACGATGCCTGGCACATGCTAGGTGCTAACAACTGTCTGCTTGAAAAAAGTAAAGGAGGAACCAGGAATAAAAGAGTATCTAAAAATCAAAGAAGAAATTTCAAATATGAAGGAGTGGTCAACTATAGAATATAATGAGACCTAGTAAAGACTTGGAAACTACTGGATTTGGTGAGAACCAAATCACTGATAGCTTCAGCAAGAGCAGTTCTAGTGATCTGGGGAGTGGGGATAGGTAGAGATCTAATTTTGATGGGTTGAAGATAGAAAAACCAGTAAGGAATGAGAGACAGTGAGTGGAGATGATGTTTTCTAGAACCCAACTTTTCTCTCAGAAGAAATTCAGACTCTGTTACTTGTTTTTCTCAACAATCCTATGAGATATATATTATTATCCCAAGTTTTTGGATGAGAAAATGGCGGCTAAGAGAAAGTATGTAAGGTGCCCAAGTCCTTATTACTAACAAGAAAGACGTTATGTAAGGTACATGCTATGCTCTGTTTCCTCAGTTGTATTAGCCTGGCTGTTGGATGTCTTCACATTACTTAGGAAAACCAGTTACAATGCAAGAATAAATGTTTTCACTATATGGTTTAGAAAGAAAGGCTCTCTGCTATCATGAGAGAAACTGGATGCAGGTTGGAGTGACATAATGGAAAACTGCATTATGGAATTGGCTGCCAGCATGTGGAACCACACACAGAAAGGAAGGTGAAGATCACTAAAGATGAGCATTTCCGTTTTATAATTTTTCAAAGGGTTACTTCTGTAGCCATCAGTGCCTCTGGTGGCAGGTACAAGTTATATGGAACTCTGTGTAATATTTACCAGCTGATAGTGCTGTGGTAACAATCAACTCCCAAATCTCTGTGACTTACCACAGTAAAAGTTGGTCTCTCTGTCACAAAATGTCTGCTATCTCAGATGTCCTAGAAGTGGTGTCTCAGCAAACTAGGTCATCCATTTTATGTTGCCACCTTCTCAACATGAGACTGTGGTATTCACTGAAGCAAGGGAAGCAAATATGGAGAATCGAGTGCCAGCTTACATGTTTCCACCCAGAATCACATATCATAATTCACTCACATTTCATTAACTAAAGCAAGTCACCCAGTCACATAGAATATACAAGAGGCAAGAAGATTTGCTTCTCCTATGGAAACAGAAAATGTTAGTGGACACTACCAATGCCTACCACCAACACCAAACATGTGAACAGAGTAAGAGAATCTTTATAGCAGGCTTCTTCTGTATCTCAATAAAGACTCAGTATAGAGTAAAGTAAAGTAAAGATTCAGTATAGAGTACTGAATCATCTTCCTAGGAGGCCTGGATTACCACAAATGCTATGTTTACTGCCATAAGTTTCACTCAGGATCTATATTAAATGGAAACAAAGACTTGGCTATATTTAGGTTCTGAAAGATCACTAGCTTGATGGGTGACATTGTACAGCTCAGATGGCCTGGGTGCATGCTGAAATTAACTGCCAGAAGGGGACCTAGAGAAGGTTCTATAGTTTGAGATGACTTGGGACAAAATTGATAAGCAGGAAAGAAAAGCAAAATGCTTTAAAAATGTATGGCAACGAATCTTCAAAAGACATAATCTTGACGGTGTTTGCCGTGAACAATCCATAGCACACTGGCCAGCAGATGTGAGGGACTGGGAGAGAGGTCTTCAGGGCCTTGCCATCAATGAGGCAACTTTATAAATGTGCCTGATGCTGCAAACCAAAGGATTCTCTGAGCAGCATTAGCACATTTTTCTGTGTAGGCTGTAATCACATCTCAAACACATTTCTAGGGGTCACCTGTGACCACAAACCACAGACTAGTATAAGGTATGGATCTGAGGTACGTAATAAAATCACTTCCAGTAGCTATACAACATAAAATAGAAGGGATATTGAGATATTAGGTGGTTAACTAGATTGATATGGGCAACCTAACAGAGTGATCATGTTTCTAAGGAGAAGAGGGAAGGGGATGGATATTTCATCTGGACATATGAACTGATTTGGTTAACTACAAGATTGATAATCATTCAGTGCAACTAAAGATATCTTGGCCTATCCTTCCTAGGCTTCTAGGGTTTTGGTAAATCTCTTCAATAGCAGTTATGATCCATATAATTTGAAAGCTAAAAAAACAACATCACCACTAACTAACTAATTATGTTTTATTTATTTATTTATTTTGGGGGGGTATATCAGATCCCCCTTTTAATTTCAAAATGTAGACACTTAATTTTTTTTCTCAAATCTTAGGAAAAATTGGCATAAATCTGACTATAATTAGAATTTCTGTTAACTCTTTACATTATCAAAATGACTCTTTGACCCCTTTAATTAGCAGAAAATTATATCTTTTATCTAATGCTCCCTTTATTCAAGTGGGTAGATGAGCTTACACAGAGATAAAACAAATATATATTTTTTCTCAGGGAGAATCTCAAGGGCATAGCTCAGCATTACAGAGAGATATTTTGCCTTACTCCATAAAATCAGGATTAGGAACAAAGCTAACTGGTTTGTAATAAGTGTGCACTGATTTTGTAGAGGTCTTAGGAGGCAGTGTAAGGGATGGGTTCGAGGGTAGTATTTGAATTCAGATTTCATCTTACATGCTTATAGTAATGCTTTCTTTATAAATCCTCAGTCCCCATCCAGAACAAGAAAAATCCTGGTTTCTTTTTTCCTGGTGTAAAAGTAACATCAAAATTAATGTGGGTAAGTGTGTTGAAGATGGAAAGTACTTTTACACAAGTCCTATGTGTATAATTAATATCAATAAGATGCATTCTGATTAAAGTAGTATGTTTGATGGAATATGAGGAATTATACTTAACTACTTATTTTAATGAAAGTGACAAAAGAATAATCACATTTGTGCTTGGCAATTAGATACCTGTTTATGAATGAGGAGAAATAAGAAATCATAATTTTTAAAAGCATGATGGATGAAGCAAGGCATGGTGGGATGATGCAGAACAGTAAAAATGTTTGGTTTATACTTTATTTCAGGCATACAAGTGGAAGATTGCAAAGAGGCAGCTGCAGTGGTTACAAAGACTGCAAAGCTCAGTGCTGCGTAGTTCCTAGATTGGTCAGTGGGCAAGTGGTCAGTGCTCCACACTCCTCACTTAGAAGCTATATCCTGCCAGGTCTTGTCCTGTGTCCATGCTGATGGAGGCATTGCTACCTGATCACACAACTCTGCTGGACTTGGCTTTGGATCTTAATCTTCTACATATTGCTGCCGGCCACCACTACCAACTGATTGTAGAGTTGCCCGGTGAAATAAACCCACTCACCTCTGAGATGGGAGAGAGACCATTCTGAGAAGGCTGATAGTGGCACAAACTATTTTGGCTATAAGAAATGCAAAACTACCTCATTCTACAACATGAGAGACTCCTAGCAGCATATCCCCTAATGGCTCACTTTAAATTCTCCTATTGCTACTGGGATTTGGCAACAGTAATAGACTCGGCCCTTCTACTTATTTTAGGACCAAGGAAGGACCACTCGTGCTATTTTACTGCCCAAACCCCAAATTAACAAAATTTACCTGGGAAGTGAACACTTCTGAATTTTTAGAAGCTCTTTTTCTTTTTCTTTTTTGTAAAATGGAGTGTTTCAAAGGACAAAGATGCAAGCTTTTGACCAGATCAAACAAAAGTAAGCTGGCAAAATCATGTTATCGGTAGACGGTAAAAAGAAAGTATACAAATAACGTGTAAGTATCACATATACAAATTACCCCAATATTTTGTATGTCTACTTGTGTTCTATTTATGTATCTATGTGGCTCTGTAGCTACCTCTCCATCATCTATTTTAGAATTAACAATAACAATAATGGGCACGTGCTGAATACCTGTTTGCTATGTGCTGCACTTTACATATGTGATTTCTAATCTTCACAAAGTACTGGTGAAACTGATATCATTATCTCAGTTTGCCAGTACAGGAATAAAATATTGTGTGATTCATTAAGCTGGCCCAGGTTCACCCAGTAGTAAGCCATTGAGCCTGGATTCTAGACCTCTAGACTTTAACACTGTGCTCTTTTCACTACAGCACACTGACTTCTTTGTGGAATCATTAAACATTAATGAGATGATTAGACACTCAGAACTACAAGAAGGGACTATCAAATCTTATTCAACATTTTTTTGCTTCTAAGTAGGACTAATCACCACTTACAAACAGGTGTCTACCCTATTGTTAAAGGATACTTGGCATTTCAGCATTCTACCTAAGATACTACTCAAACCATCTAATGATATTTAAGATGCAATTAAGTCCCCATAATATCTATGCAGTAGACTCTTATTTGGTAATTCTTGGATTTGAACTTCCAGGAACTGGTGCTTTGTTTTTTTGTTTTGTTTTGTTTTGTTTGTTTGTTTGTTTTTTGCCATGTCTTATGAAGTGAGCTCCATCAATAAAAATATTTAGCCCCACACAACCTGGCTAGTCATAGAAAAAGATCTTAGTAATACTGCTTCCTGTTTCAATCAGTACCCAAGTAACTGATAGAAATGCAGAATGTCATCTGGAAGTTTTCTAACAATATAAAGTACCCAACTGAAAGCCTCAAAAAGAATAACCACAAGGATTCAAAGCTGCACTGGGAGAAAATAACATGGATGAGAACCATAGGACTGTAAGATGAGCTTGAAGGAAAGTGGCTTTCATCTCCCTCACTCCCTCTTTTCTGGGCTATCTCTGCAAGTGGTATCAGAGAAAAGAGGGAAAAAAAAAAGTTATCATAGATGGATGAGGGTTAGTTGCAAGAGCCTCCAGGTGTGTCCCTCACCATTCATTTTAAGATTTCCACATACTTATGATGAAATTAAATTATTTCATATTATTCTAGTTTACATTTTAAAGTATTATATACATTTACTCTGTTCACAAGTTCTTTGTGAGATGTAAATATTATGAATATTTTCTCTCATTCTGTAACTTGAATTTTCATTTACTTAACTGTGTCTTTTGATGGCCAGAAGTTAATCTTTTTTTTTAAAGATTTATTTATTTATTTATTTGAGAGAGAGACAGTGAGAGCGAGCATGAGAGGCTAGAAGGTCAGAGGGAAAAGCGGACTCCCCGTGGATTTGGGAGCCCGATGTGGGACTGGATCCCAGGACTCCTGAGCTGAAGGCAGCTGCTTAACCAACTGAGCCACCCAGGCGCCTGCCAGAAGTTAAACTTGATGAAATGTTAATCAGTTTTTTTCCTGTAGGTTAGTTCTTTTGGCATCCTATCTAAGAAATTTTTCCTTATCCCAAGATTATGAAGCTATTTACTTATGTTTTCTTTAAAATTTTTATACTTTTATATCTATGATATATTTAAAACTACTTTTGTGTCCTGTGTGAGGAAAATATGAGGTTCCATTAATTTTAGCACCATTTATTGAAAGGACTTTCCTTTTTCCACTGAATTGCTTTGGCACCTTTGTGAAAAATCAATTGAGTATATGTGTGTGAGTCTATTTCTGGATTTTCTATCTGTTCCATTGATCTATTTGTCTATTCTGACACTAAAACATGCTTGTTTGATGACTATGGTTTATAGAAAAACTTGAAGGCAGATAGTTCAAATCCTCTAACTTTGTTCTTTTTCTAGACCATTTTGGTTATTCTAGCTCCTTTAAATACCAATGAAAATTTTAGAATCAGCTTGTCAGCTTCTACAAAAACATGTGTTGGGATTTTGATTGGGATTGTGCTATATATCTACAGATTAATTTGGAGAGAATGTATCTCTCCATTGATTTTTTTTCTCATTATTTTTTTCTCAGCAATTCCTTATAGTTTTCAGTGTGGATATTGCATACATTTCAATTTGTTGCTAAGTCTTTTGTAGTTTTTAAATGCTATTGTACATGGAATTTTAAAATTTAATTTTCTGGTTGTTCATTGTTTCTATTGTTCATCTAGAAATAGGACTGACATTGTATATTGTCTTTGTATCATGAAACTTTCCAAAGTTCACTTACTGATTTTCAATGCTGTTTTTATAGTTTTTTGAGGATTTTTGATGTAGTATTTGATGTAGTAGGATTTTAGTAGGTTTCCAATCTGGATGCCATTTATTTCATGTCTTTACTGCACTAGTTAGGACCTCCAGTACAATACTGAATAGAAGTGATGAAAGTGGACATGCCAGCCTAGTTCTGGATCTTAGAGGAGTAAGTTTATTTATTCGCCATTTAAATATGATTTGTATTGTAGAATTTTTTGTACATATCCTTTATCAGACTGAGCACGTTACCTTCTATAACTAGGTTTCTAGTATGAGTGGATGTCGAATTTTTGTTAAACGCTTCTTCTGCATCTAAAGACTTGAACCCGGAATACGTAAAGAAAATTCAGTAAAAAAAATAAACCCAATTTTTAAGCAGGCAAAAGATTTGAATAAGTACTTAACAGAAAAGGTATATGGGTGGCCAATAAAAAAATAAGGAAGTATTTATTATCATTAGTTTTCAGGAAAATGGAAATTCAAATCACAATGAAATACCAATGGACATGTACCATAATGGTTCAAACTAAGAAGACAGAGAATGTCAAATGTTGGCTGGCGTGTGAAAGAACTGAAACACCCACCCACACAGCTGGCAGGAGTATGAAATGGTACAACCACTATGAAATCTGTTGGCAAGTTTCTTCTAAAGCTCTTACATCCCTTTAGAACCGAGACACTACACTCCTCTAAGTCTGAGTCAAGAGAAATTAAAATAGGTATTCACAAAAACAGTTATGCCTGAATGCTTATTTTAAACATGCTTATAATATTGGAAAAGTGAAAACAGCTGAAATGTCATTTTGAATGAATAGCCAAATTGTGATCTATTTACTCATTGGAATATTGTTCACTCACAAAGAGAAATGAGTTACTTGACACCCACAAAAACAGGGACGAATCTCCAAACCACTGTGCTGAGTGAAACTAACTGCACACACAAAAACATACATCTTCTAGAATTCTAATTATATGCCACTACAGAATATGAACAAACTAATCTATGATGATATAAACTAAATTACCTTTACTTCTGCTGGTGGAGAGGTGGGAGAGATAATGACTGGGAAGGGGCAGAAGGAAGTCTTCCGAGATGTTTGTAATATTTGCTATCTTGACAGAAGTGAGGATTGCATGGATGTACGCTTTTGTCAAAACTCATCAAATGGTCCATTTAAGACCTGTGCATTTTTCTTTCTGCAAATTGTATCTCGATTTGGAAAAATTAAAAGCATGAAAAAATAAATAGCATGGAAGACAGAAAACTTTTAAAATTGTGAAGAGAAGGTACTACTACTCTTTGCCTCTAAGACTGCTGTTATTAGGCCTCTAGTAATGGTCATGCTCATGATGTCATATGGTCTTTTGGACAGTTCTTTGTTCTCTGTGTTGAATAAAATGTCAGAAACAAATAAATAGATGGTTAGATATTTACATATAGCACAACCAGGGGGCACTTGGGTGGTTCGGTGGTTCAGTCAATTAAGTGTCTGCCTTAGGCTCAGGTCATGATCTCAAGGTCCTGGGATCGAGCCCCATGTCAGTCTCTCTGCTCTATGGGGAACCTACTTCCCCCTCTCCCTCTGCCTTCTGCTCCCCCTGCTTGTGCCCATTTTCTCTCTCTCTCTGTCAAATAGAGAAATAAAATATTAAAAAAATAAAATAGTACAACTAGAGAGCAATAGTTTTATAAAATCACATCACTTGTGGCTTTAAAATGACATGAGAATGATGTATTTGGTCAAATGGATGTACATATTTTTGTTTCTGTAATCAAAATAAAGCCTTATTTTAAGGGGTGCTATACAAACACATTGATAGTTTTCCTGATTTTATCCTAATGAAAGCTTTTTAATGAGAACAGACTATATTCACTGGTTAAATCACCGATGTATATTTCACCATGTTTTTAATACCTACTGAAAGTAATCCGGTATATTTGTTGTTTCTTTCTATAATCTCTGCTATTCTTGAAAGGGACTGGCTGGAATTTTAGTAATAAATTGCCTTTCTTTTTTCCTTCCAAATAAGAACACTGCAGATAGTTTGTGCAGTTTGATTCTATAACCATGCAGCATTGTACTAGGTGCTTGAAAATTCAAGTATAAATACGACATTGTCTCTGTTTTTAAGATGCTCATAATACCTTCAGTGATGGACAAGAAGACATATAACCAGAAGATAATATAATAACTTCAATACCAGTTGAGAAATGAGGGACTCAATATTCCCAGACAGAGAAGAGGGTCGTAGATGACTTCACAAAGGAATGACATTTACAATACATCTTATGATGTATTGTAAATGAATAAGTGATGGATCAATATATTTATTCAGCAACTCAGCTACCATGCCACTGCTCCTCATGGTAGATGTTGTGTCAGACACGGGCACACAGTGTGTGGTCTGAGTCCTCAAGAAGCTTAGACTGGAGGTATTTTGCTAAGTTAAGAAGAAATAAAGGTTGCTCACCAGCCCACCTCACTCCACTTTGACTTCTTTCCATCTCATTTTACAAAACTAGGCTCACACATGAAATAGGACTTTAGGCTCAAAGTTATTTTTTTCTTCTTACAACTCATTTCATTTCTGATGTGATGGGGAAAGCAATGGCTTGGCAAGTCAAATGACTACTGGTTTTTAATGCTACCACTTCGCTGTTTTCTTACAGAGTTCATTTGTCATTCATTGACATAAGCAGCATTTGCTGAGCCCTTACTATGTATCAGTAGGTGTCGAAGGAATTGGGAAGTGGGCTTGCTGACTGGTAGAGGAAAAAGGCATTTAAAAATCCAAATGCTGTGTGATACTTATTACAACTAAGGCTGAAGAAAAGGAGAAATTAAATCTGGTGTAGAGCCCAAAGAATAACTCAAAGAGAAGGGGATGCTTGTGAATTTCTCTTCAGTGAGCAGGAAAGACATTCCAGATGTAGGGAACAGGAAGTGAAAATGCATGCAGATCCCAATCAATCAGTCAATCAGTAGTTTTGGCCTGTACTGTTTCCCTTTCGAGGGCTCTTGCTTAGGAATCCTACTCTCATCTTAAGCACAAAAACAAACAAACAAACAAAAAAAGTGAAATCATTTCCTTCCATGCTTTTTGATTGCAAAATTTCTGTTCTAATTTTGGAGCATCCAATTTCTTTCATATTTCCCAAGCAAATAATCTCAACATACTGTGATTTGCCACATCTAAAAATTCCAAATACTAATATTTTATTTTCTGATATCACTAAAATAGATATTTTGCCTCCAACTCTAAAGAAAATTTGTGGATAAAGTCAGTCATACTTGCAGTTATAGCCTCAATTAAATATTCTTTACAACCCCTTAACCAAAATCCTTGGGGCCAAATACATCTCATAATTCAGAATTTTGGGGGGGGTGCTTTAGAAAAGTAAAATGGTGAGCATGCCACATTTTACCTAATACCCCAGCAAGATGTGGGTTAGCAACCTAGAATCAAACCCATTAGTCTCTCTGTAGTAAACACGTAAATGTTCACTCTAGAAAGAATTAAACAAAAATTAATAATAGTCTCACATCAGTTCAGGTCATCTTTGCTGCCAAATGAAACACTTGGTTTCAGGACTTTTTGGATTTCAGAATTATTAATGAGGGACTCTGGACTTAGATCGTGATTATCTTCATTTGATAGTTTTAGAAAGAGATTTGGAGAGATTAATTAACTTGTCCAACTTGCTCACCTAGTTAAGTAACAAAACATCATGCAAACCCACCAGTCTGACTCAGGTCTCTGCTAGGAACCTCTGTCCCATGTGTGGCAAACAACCACTTCACTTTCACTGAGCTGCCTAGGTTGTCACCAGGGGGAAGGAGGCCTTGAGATTACCGAGTATAAACTAAGTGGGCACTCTGATGCTGCAGAGTATAAACTAAGGGGCACTCTGGGCCCCTCCTTTCTGAAGATCCTGGGAATAGCCTCTGCTTCCTTATCCTCACAGATTTCCTCACTGCTGGCTGTCTGCATGGACCGGGGATGTTACGTCTCTTTTTTTTTTTTTTTTTTTAAAGATTTTATTTATTTATTTGTTAGAGAGAGAGAGAGAGCACGAGCACAGGCAGACAGAGTGGCAGGCAGAGGCAGAGGGAGAAGCAGGTTCCCTGCTGAGCAAGGAGCCGGATGTGGGACTCGATCCCAGGACGCTGGGATCATGACCTGAGCCGAAGGCAGCTGCTTAACCAACTGAGCCACCCAGGTGTCCCGGATGTTACGTCTTTGATGGCAAAGCATCTCTGTCCTCATGATTCTTTTTGCTTACGTGTCTTGGACCTAACTGCTGCACTAATTCTCTCCCCCAGTTTCCTCACCAGGTACTTTCAGAGCACTGGCCATTCAGAACTTAGTTCACTGCTTCTCTGGACTTCCTTGCCTGATTCTCTATTTCACTTCTCTTCTAGCTCAACATCATTTAGTGCCGGCTTCCTCCACCAAGAAAAGCTTGTGTTGTGCTCACAGCTCACTTCTCAGTCTCTAACGCTATTCTGTTGCTATTCTTTTCTTTGTTACTTTTGGCAATGTGGGTCCTTGGATCCATCCATCAGAACTACCAAGTGACAAGATGGGTTCCTGGACCCACCTCTGACCCATTGAGTGAGCATCTCTGGGAGTGGGGCCAAAGAATCTGCATTTTTCACAAGTGTGCCACTTGGTTTTTAAGCACCAGCAGTTTGAGACCCACTGCTCTGTGCTGTGCAAAGCTGGCGACTGCTCTTCGTATGAGGTCTGCTCTCATGTTTGCAGGTACAGATTTATACACCTCGCACCATAAGAGCAGAGCAAACTATAAATGCCTGACTTCTTGCCTTTCCAAAGCCACCTGAAGAAACATCGCTTGGGAAGTTTAAAGAATTAATAAGTGAGGGTATGCAAAGGGAGAGTATATTAAAGATACTAATTACTTAAAAGATAACACAACTAATTTGGCCAAATCCTTGTTTCCACAGCAAACAACTCATTTCTCCCCATCTTCAAACACCGTACTATAATTGGTTTCTTCTAAATTTCTACTTTAATTTATTCAGGCCTGACCTCTGAGTGAAAGATTAAGTAGATTCGCAATTGTACTTTCCAAACAAATCTTTTCCTACCTAAAGAAGCCAGCTACTTCTAGAGGGTCCTTCTGAAAAGGGTCTACACCATCTCTTGTTTTCCCTGTAACATGAAAACACTGTAGAGAACAGCATTCTATTCTTCAGCTAACGAGAGAACAATCCGAGCTGTTTTCAAAGATAGGCGCCCCACACCAGCAGCACCACGAAGGGACAGTTAGAAAGGCCTCCTGTCCCCTGGATCCAGTGTGCTTTGATTCACTGTTAGGGACATTAAGCTCAAGGGGACCATCCCCTGTTGTTTTGGTCACGTCAGCCCACACTGGGGTATCCAGGAGCATAGCTCTACTACCAGACCAACTGCTAGTTCCTCGACTTGGGGTTGAGCACTGAATCACTAATATAATCACACAGCCACAATCTATGTGGAAAAAAAAAACAAAACCTTTTTTAAATGATAATGCTGAGAATGACACGATTTTGATGAAGGCTGGGCTCACCAAAAAAAAAAAAAAAAAAAGTCAGAATCTAGATTCCATCTATCAGAAAATCAATTTCCACTTATGTCACTGACACAAGTGTCTCCATCATTATTCCTCTTTTATTTGAATATGTAAGTTTTGAGATGAGTGTGGAAGTCCTTTAAAGACAAAACGGCACAGTGCAATGTGCCTACTTACATTTCAGCTTACATGGTAACCGCTCAAATTTGAGACGATGCTTTTACGGAATGGTCATAAACCATCAAAACTATTGTGTCAGAACCAATTTACTTGGGATATTTACACGGGATGAGTGTAAAGTTATTTGTGAGAAAAAAAAATTTTTTTTACACTATGAACAACCTCCAGATATGGATGGTCATTGATAAAGGCAAGAGCACTCACTGTCTAAATACTGCAGACTCAGTTTATGATAATATGATTAGTTACATTAATAATGCTGCTTAGGCACAGTCTTGCTAATTACAATATTATAAATATTAATGCCACCCACTCTCTTTTCTGTTTGATTGCCACTCATGGAGTCATTCATCATGCTCTTTTCTAGGAATTCGCACTGTAAGATTTTATTTCTTTCTCCCTTTTGTTTTTCATTACTGGACTTGTAATCATGTCCATTATTTTTCAAGAAGCCTTTGTTTTTGGCTACCTGGGAAGCGAATCACAGTTTCTATTAGAAGTAGCCAAATCCAAGTCAGTTATATGATGTTTCTCTTATTCTTTCAGAGTCTCTACCCCTGTCATCCAAAGCAGGGTAGCCAGGGTTTTTGTTTTCCATTCTTTTTCATGTGACCTGTTTCAAGTTAAGATTCATTTAAATTATTAAATGCTTCCTTAAAGAATCTTTTTATACTTGCCTTTCCTTTTTTTTAATGTTAATTATTGATGTAGTGACAAGCTGAAAAGACTAAGAATTATAATTTTTTCCTCCCCTCATTCAGGACTCAAGAAACATCTTCTGACAATGGTTGTCTACTTAGAATAACACAAAGGAAATACAAAGGCAAAATGCTGAATGTTGTTTTAGAAAAGATTTTCTAAAATCACTATATTATACAAAATGTAAATGTAGTATATATTTCTCTGAAAATAGCAATTAGTGAGGAAGTTGGGACATAACCTTTTGAGTCCAGGTTTAACCACATAGCAGAAGCAGTTACAAAAGATACTGATTAGATTTTAATTTTAAAAACTTCATCATATTATTCAGGGCTCCAGTGATTTGATTGTCTTGAAAATAAAAAGGTAATCTTATAATTTCCAGAGCTTGTTAAAGAATAAAGAAATCTCCAGCCTCCCACTGGAGAGAATGCCAGTCATCACCACAGTAAGCAAGAATGTGGAGGCACTTCACACTACAAAGTTCAATCTTTTTTCCTTTACATGACCTTGTGTTATATTGGTTTTATAAAAATGTAACTCATGGGCCTATCATATAGCTGTAATCAAGCCTCCTTCAGAACGATTCCACTACAGAAATAACATCCAAAAGGCACTGTTTCCTCTGTTAATGAGAGAGTGGGAAGGAAAACAAGACCTGGTATAGAAAGCACCCGAGGTAGAGTTCTTAAGGACAAGAGAAGAAGTGAGCCCATACCTTTCCCATGAGTTCAGCAATACGGGGAACTGGTTTTCCTTTCTGGTGACTCACAGTAGCTGGACTCTGCCCGTCCCAGTCTTGTAGTTCTTCAATGCTTTTCAGATACAGCAGGGCTTTGAGGCCAGTGCAATAGTCTTGGATGACAGTGAAATCCTGATTCTGAACAGCACTGCATACCTAGAAAAGATGGAGCAATCAACCAAACGTCAATCTAAGAGCTAATTCTCCAAATGGACTCACTTTGCATCTATTCAAGAAAAGTGATTTATGTTCCAGGCACTGTTCCAAGCCCAGCATATCAATCATTTTGTGGGGATGGGAGTGGTGGGGAGGGAGGGGCTATAAAGAGGCACAAGGAAACTTCCAGGGACAGCGACTACTTCCATAAACTCGATGTGGTGATGGCCTCACAGGTATACATGTATTTCAAAAATGGCCAGATTGGACACTTTAGATATGTGCAGTTTACTGTACATCAGGCAAACCTTAGTACAGCTATAAAAAATCAGATCCAATCAGTTGGATTTACAAAGAATCCAATGTAGCATAGCATAAGAAACGACCTTTTAACTCTCTCATTTTCTGTCCATTGGGATGTACTGCCTGGAGGTAGTTCTCATGCCCAGAGGTGGTCATGCCAAGGCTGGAATGCTGTTCATCACTAACTCGAGCACCACTGACCCCTGTCTCCCTTTTCAGCCTCATCTACTGGTGTTCTTTTTGTTCACTGTGCTCCAATCACCCAGGTCTTTGCTCTCTTCCTCACATCTGCCACATTCTTTCTTTGCCTTAAGACTTTTTCATAAAATCTTGCTGTCTAGAAAATTTTTCCCTTCTACCCATGGTTGACTACTGGCCCTTTCCCTTATCATGGTAAATATAACTTCTTTGAGGAGGCCTCCAAGAGCCCAGAATAGGTTAAGGCCTTCAATTACTACTACATTTCTTTCATTATAACTATTGTATTTGATGTACAGCTCACTCCCCAAACAGGCTGAAGCTTCAGGAGGGAAGAACCTGTACTCATCTTGGTCACCATATTATCCCCAGTGTCGAGCACAGTGTTTGTCACTTATTCTGCTCTTAATAAATATATGTGGAGTGCCTGGATAATTTAGAAGAGGTATTTTAATTTGAGTGACCATATGTTAGAAAATAATTTTAAAAATTCCAGAGTAAAGGAAGGCTGAATCTGAAAAATTTGGATACTTCCAATAAAAATAAACTTGAAAGTCTGTCTGTGTTGGGCTTTGAGTTAGAGCTTGAATTTAATGGATTTAGATAAGCACCTCTAGGTTAATTATTACCAAAGACACCTCCAAAGCAGGAACAAAAATCCTTCATTTCCTATTCTGAAGTGCTGTATGTTGCTACAATGTAGAAAAGAGAACTGAATAAATACAGAGAAGAATATTTTCTATGAAGCCCATTATATTACATTAATTGTTTCTTAGGAAGAACAAATTGAGTATTAATTAGGTCTCTTATAACTTTCTTAGAGTTGATTTTTTTGAGAACAATGATGAAAAACATCATTATAATTTCCTCCACAGGATTTTTTTTTAACTGTAAGCCAACTGATGCCTTACTTTACCTTCTTTGTTCACTATGAGATTCCAATTTTTTGTAGTATATGCTTATGGTATAATTTTACTCTCATCTTAAAATAGTTCCCCATATGACCATAAGACATCAAATTTTGAAAACACATCATATCATGTTCTTTATGGGACATTCATGATTGTTGTAAAAACTTGCTTGCTAAAGGTATATAGGTACTTTGTAACATATGAATGGTAATGTTAAATCTCATTTATCCTGAGTTGTCCAATGAGAAGATACAAAAGCCACTAATTCTCTTAATCCACAAACATGGCACAATTTGTATATGGTAGACTTAGCTCCATGGTGCTTGAGTGGTCAAGAGCAGACTTGGTGCATTTTATTTTATTTTATTTTTTATTTTATTTTATTATTTTTTAATTGAAGTAAATTAACATAGACTTGGTGTATTTTTAACTATGGAAGAACATGGTGGCCCTCAAGACTGGGAAGACTACCTCTTTCCTACCCTCTCCTATGTTCCCATCCTAAAGTGTTACTGTGTCACATATTAGAGAGCTATTCTGAGTAGGAAGGGAAATAAAACCTCAAGAGGGAAAAGAAACTACAACATGGTGGCTGAACATGGCTGGGATGGTGTGCTATGCTGGAAACAATGGAAGCCACCATCAGACATAGGTGTTTGAAGGGATCACTTCAGGTACGTTTCATCATAAGGCAAATGTCACACTATTTGTATACCTTCCTAAAATGAGTAATTTAATTTCTGCTTTCTGATAAGATTAAACATTAATTTTCCTGATAGAATGCCTGATCGTAGGAACTCTGCATGCTGATATTTTCTTTTAAACTTTCAATACATATATAAATTATCTGAGGATCTTATTGAAATGCAGATTCTGTTTCTGCAGGTTTGGAATGAGACCCAAGATCCTGCATTTGTGACAAGCTCCCAAGTGGTACTGATGCTGCTGGGCCACCCTCGGAATAGCAAGATCTGTAGCACCGGTAGGGATGAATCTTATCTTAAGCTGAAATGCTGTCTGCAAAGTGAATTTCTTACAACTAACAATTTCTTGATTTTTACTATTACACTGTAGCAACATATTCATGGCCTTTAAAGAAGCACTACTTATTATTAATAATAAGTCCCATCTGAAGAAACAAGTAATTTTCTGATGAAATAGTAATAAGACCCAAAATAAATCTTAGGATGCAAGCACAGCTTTGGGAACAGAGCTCCGACCATGGGATCTGATGCTCAGAGAAAGGATTTGCTCAGAAAGGTGCCTTGTTCTTGCCTAACCTTTACACTCCACTGAGGCCCTTATCTCTATCTCCAAGGTAAATGGCTCCTTTTATAACTCCAAACATGTAGCTGCTATTCCTAAATGGGCGCATTTTATATGACATCTCTTTGTTTGTTTAACAGCTCTGATTAGGACTCTTAATAGGTGTTAACATGTTTGCTCAGTATAATTTGTAAGTTCTTTACGGTGAAGGCTGGTTTATCTTTCTTCCCAGCAGGATATCAGGTGCCATTATAAGGATCATTGCCACCATTAATTATTTCCATAAGCGTGAATATCCCTATAGTGAGCTGTTTTAAATAGGGGCCCCTGGATTCTCAGCAGGATCAGCCCTGTGCAGGGCCTGAGTAGGTGGTGGCCCCCTGTGCAGCATGAGTTGAGGAGTGTCATGAAGTTCCTATTGCCACTGAAGAGTCTCCTCCAGAGGTCTGACACAGTGCCCTGAATTCTTGGTTTAGGTGCAGGCACATTTAGTCAAAGCCTGCCTATGCAAAGTGAGTGTACAAACACCTGCAAGGTGACAGAGGGTTGTGGGGTGTTACTCCTTTCTCATTATTTCTCATTAAGTGAGATTAAGCACATTAACAGTAAATTACCCATTTATGATGGATTTACATCTTAAAACAAATCTCCTTTACCTACATTATTTCTTTCAATACTCGGATCAAACTTACAAGTTAAGCAGGAGAGAGGATAATGTTTTTCCTTTAAAAATGGAAAGAGCTTGAACTTGAAAAACTATTTCTTCAAGTCCAATCTAGTGTTTTTTTTATGCCTTATCAAGTCCTATAGCCCAGAGGCAAAGAGCATGCACACAGAAGTCAGGCAGAATCAGGTTTAAACTACATCATAGTTGCATAAGTATGAACAACTTTCTTTACTTAAAAATGGGAATAGCACATAGGAAACTAAAGGGCAACATGTGTAAGTCTTAAAATAGTAGCTAGTATTTAGTAAGCTAGATTGGCACAAAAATAAATTTTATAACATGAATAAATCATTAGAGCATGAATTAGGCAAGATATAATTTTTTAGGCCTAATACTTTTTTGGTCTAATGCAGTAAAAGAAGGTCATGGACATTGTATTTATTTGTGGTAAGTAGAGATCTCAAAAAAAGTTCTGGTCACTTTGGTGAGGGTTTTAGAGGGGAGGGGGGTGGCGGGATGGGTGAGCCTGGTGACGGGTATTAAGGAGGGCGTGTATTGCATGGAGCACTGTGTGCGGTACATAAACAATGAATCTTGGAACACTATATCAAAAACTAATGACAGACTGTATGGTGACTAACATAAAATAAAAAAATTTTTAAAAAGTTCAAGAGTATTTCTATGAACACAGTCTGTAGATAAAAGGCCATTAAGAAGGATTATCCATCCAATTCCTAAAGATTTCCCAGAAAAAGAAAAAAAATTCCAATGTGCTCCCCTTACTAATTTATTTTGATAAAGTGTTAAACTTTTTAAATAATATAAAACACCTGCAATATTTTACCTGGTGCTTTATAGTTTTCAAAGCATGTTATCAAAAAGTCAGAAATATTTACACAGTGATTTACAGTTTACTTATTTGTTGATTTGCCAACAAATAAGGCACAAGGGAATCTAGAACGTTTTCAGAACAGCCTACTTATTTTACAGATTAGGAGTCCAGAAAGGCTAAATGATCCATCTGTGGTCACACAGCTAGTTAGAGGCAATGCTGGTCTCCCCACCTGGCCTGAAGCTCTCTCCAGTATAGCACTGCCTCCCCAGTATCATCTTCCTTGGTCAGAAAAGGTGCCAGTAAGTGCTTAGTAAGGGAGGAAATCAAAACCAAACATTGAATGCTTTGCCCCAACTCAAAAGATTAGTAGGTGGTAGAGCCAACAGTCTAATGAAGATCTTTAGAAGTCAGAAGATCCTTAAGATCTCCCTTCTGTAAATTTCACAATCTTAAATTTGATGTCTCACAGAATTAAAGAAGTACATATTTATAATTTCCATAAGAAGAAGCATATTACTGTAAAATGATTTTGAATTTATTATTAATGAATTATGGCAGAAATCCACAGATTTTTTTAAATGCCAGGATTTTAATAATGGGGCGATCACTTGAAGGTTTATGACAAAAACTGGAAAACAGACCTCTGCTGTTGCTGGATGGAAATGCAGTTTCTAATTTCATCTGTCCACACCCACTGAGCAAAAACATCAGATGTTCTAAAGGCACCGGATCAGTCATCCCTCACTGAGTTGATTTCTGTCCAGTACTTCTAAGCAGACATATAAAACTACATTATAATTTTGAAGCTGCTGTACAATACACATTGTTAAGGTAATAATTCAGAATAACAATATCTCCCTATGAGTTTTTGGTGCTACATAAACATGGCACTTACTAGAATTCATGAATAAAACACCAAAATTATAATTTTATAAAGCTATAGGTGAAAAGACAGCCCCTGGAGATACATAGTGCATAAGGAGCCAGACGGGTATATATTTGTATATACACATAACCACCAATCTTAGTTGTTCTATCATATTAGTTTCCATTTGTTGAAGGTGTACAACATCAAAGTCGTGATGTCCCTATATATTGTATTTAGCAGTAATGTAACAGACTCCGTGAAGAAATCAAAGTGAGAGTTTCTAAGTAGTTTCCTGGCAATTGAGACAGCAGGTTCTTTCATCTGCTCTGTAACTGTGGCAGTGCATTGATTTAAACTCCTTCTGAGATCTCAAATGCTTTTATACTCTTAGGTCTCTCAAGCAGCTTTTTTTTTTTTTTCCAAAGTGATAAAATTCTAGCATCCAGCAAAATACCATCTTGTTTCCCCCAAAAGGAGAGAGCTTATTTCAGCTTTGCTACTAACCTGTGCAGGATCACTAAGTAAAATAGCTGTCCAAATGCCATGCTATCAAGAAACCTGGCTTTCAGTTCAGTTTTCTATGTTCTGACCATACCAAATTGGGTTGGGGAAAAAAAGAACAATGGAATAGTCCCACAGATGTTGTTTTTTAAGAGTTCAGGTTAAAAAAAAAAAAAAGAAGCTCAGTGAATAAGCACTTCTGCTTATTAATTACATTTTAATGTTGTCCTTTAATTGCTACTCACTGATAAATGCTAAAGGTAGAGAAGTCACTTAGCTTGTTTTGTATATCCTATATTCATTGTCAATCACATTACTTATCCTCTTATCTGGTCTTTTAAATTATATATTCTCTGACAAATTCTACGTATATGAATACCCCCTTGCCCCCCAGTCAAGAAGGAATTCTATGGTGTTTGAAAGGTTATTTTAAAATGTCCCATCTGTGGTCATTCTGTATCTGATTAATTTCTTAACCCAAATTCAGCTGAAGATGGGCTAGAGAGAATAAAATGTTTCCAACAGATTTGGTACTGGGATCCAAACCAATTTTGCCAACTGGAATATGGAATCTAAGTGTCAATTCTCCAAGTATTTTCTCCAACGTGGCATAGATGACAGGCCACCCACCTGACTGTTATTCAGAACATTGCGGGGTTGATCTTCTCTACTGACTTTGTTCACGATACAACTTGACTGGGGACAGCCTAGGCTGAGGAGTCAAAGGGATGTGCTGTGCCCTGCAGGCGAGATCGCCTCTGTCCCCTTCCTTGGAGCTGCCCTTTGCAAAGTCAGCATCAACTGGATTCAGATCTCAGTGATGACCCAAACCAAGAAATCATAATGAAAAAGAACCACACAGAGACACAGCCCCTCTCTCTGCCTTTTATGAGGGAACAGAGATAAAATGGGTGAGTCAGGCACAACGCAGAGGGCCAAAGAGTGGGGACTGCTGTCCTGCATCTTCAAAGATGTCACTCTTGATGGCCCTGCTTCCCCACAGACACAAACGGAAGTCTGAAAAGACTCAGGTGAGACCCGGAGCCCTCCGCACACCCGGCTCCCCTACGCAGCCCAGTCTTTGAGGAGGGGCTGCAGTTGCAGTCTGGGGTAGCTCGGCCACTCTGCCTCAGGAGAAGAGGCATTTTTCTTCTATGATAGAGTCTCTTCATCTGAGGCTACTGCTGTGGGGCCGCATCAGTTACCACCGTAATTTTCAATTATTCTGCAGTAACACAGGTGGTGGTGTCAGGGTTTGCGTGTCTCATCGTGCAAGCTCAGCACCTCCCATGATAAAAGTGGGGCAAGAAGAGGAAACTGAATGTCCAAACAATGGCTGTCAGAGGACTAAAATCCATAATTTAGGTAATCTCTCTTTTTCATCAGTGTCAACACAGCTGGGAAAATCTGACTTACAATATCATTTACTAAAATACCACATGGGGTTGGGATGATAGGAGAATAAGTTGCAATGCCAGAGTGGAAAAGTCTACTGAGCAAATTCACCCATGGAAATTATTTTCTGGACTCTGAAGACAGACAAAGCCATGTGGTTACTCAACAACATAAGCAGACACTCAACATTCCAAGAAAAGGGGACTACCCGTCTGAAATGAGAATGTTGTTAACATGGAAAGAGGACCTCAAATCACATGGTCCGCCTCTTAAAGCACTCACAGTTCAGTAGTTGATTTTATGGTTAATCTATCATTGATAAAAACACAAATTTGTGAGCATAGTGTGTGGCTATTATCAGTGAGTCAACGATCTTGATTGAGTTGCCAATACAGACTGGGACACAAAAGTTAGACAAAGTTCAGATGTTTGAGAGTGAATCATCTATTTACGAGTTAAGGGCTACAGAAAACAACAACAAAACTTACTGGTGTTCCAATTAATATAGGAAGCACAGTGCATACCTTTGGAGAGCTGGAGAAGCAAAGCCAAAGGTTTGCATTTTTTAAAAGGAGCTTTTAAAAAAAATTAAAAACATGCTCATAATTTCTTTACTACACAAGTGGAAAACAGGCTTATAAAGTTTGTGATGGAAAAAACATGGAAATAAATTGTATGCTAGGTTCTGATTTTTTACTTTTTGTTTTTTTGTTTGTTTTAGTTTTGCTTTTAATTAGCGAAGACCAAGAACCTAAAAATAAAATGCCTGTTATTGTATTGTCTTTTTATGAGTCGCTTTATGAAAAATATTGGGGACACTGCTATCTTATGTACTACTGATGTTGTCACTGGCACTAGTTGAAGAATTGTACAATGTTAGCATAAATTGCTATCACATTTTGAAACTGACCAAATGCAGTCTATTCTAGTTAAAAAATTACCTGTACATGTAATGATACATTTCTGATATAAATACTTAACCTGCAGTGAATAAATAAAATGCTATTGAAATAATTTAAAAATGCCTGGCCTTCAGCCTTCAAAGCTGGGTTGGTGAAATATGGTTAGAAATGAATGAGTGTAATGACCAAATAAACACTTTTATTTGTGCATTTCTCACTAGAAGGGCACATATGTTATGATTTGTTAGTGTGAGGATTAACCTGAAGAAAGATGACAAAGACTAGCAATCTAGGCTGAGGGCTTTAGAAGGATGCTTAGAGGTGACTGCATAATTTACCATCCAGACACTTGAGAGTAAGAAGGAAACGATTAATGAAAATACCAGGACAATGACCACACACTAAAACTGTCCTGAACAAACCTGGAACCCTGAGCCCCTTACTTATTAGAGGGATTTCCTCCTCTCTAGATTGGAGGGAGATTTTCACTTTTCCTCATGGAACACATTCTAGAATGCTCGGTCACTTCTTGTTTTGGTTTAACATTCACTCCTTCAGGTACTTACTTATGAAGGCCTCAGCTCATCGGATTGGAGTCACAGGGTTTTTATTGTTTATGTGGGGATGTGGGATCTCAGAGACCTAACCTGATCCAGAGGATCCTAGGTTTAAAGGGCTCCCCCCTCTCGACTTCCAAGTATCATTTGGCATATGAAAAACTCAAGAGAGAAAAGAAGGATAAAGGACTGCCCAAAATCTGAATCCTGTAAGCTAGACAGAAACACCCTTAAGGGTAGAAGATTTTTATGTACTTTACATACTTCTCAGTCTGTTCTTTCGTAACTGTCATTTCTTTAGGCTTTACCCAAATTCCTTTGACTGAAATTCACTTGGTGGTTATTACTTTCCCGGCACTGTGCTAAATATGTTCAGTGTAGCATCACACTTAAACCTCACAATAACACCACAGAGTATTATTATTTTCTTCAATTTAGCAGATGGGTAAACAGAGAGTCAGAGATTAAGGGCCCTAACACCATATAGCTAATAAACAGCAGAGCAAGGGTTCAAGTCCTGGATTAATCTGCCCCTAGGACCCGTTCTCATAACAGCTGTGTAATCTTGCTTTTTTTTTTTTTAACCACTACAAAGGCACCTGGCTCTCATGTGAAAACAGGAATAAATATACATACATACAAACATAAAATATATAATTTATATACATACACACATATCTCTGCCTATCTTATCTTTCTATCTATCTATCTATCTATCTATGTATCTATCTTTCTAGCTATGCAAAATAGAATTTTTGTGAGGAATATATCAAATAAAAACATACATAAGTTCCTAGAACATACCTAAAATACATGTAAGGATTACAATATATATCTCATTTTCCAACTTTCAAAGGCACAATAAAAGGGTACAGACTATATCTGTTTTGTTCATCACGGCACTCTCACAGTGTTTAGCACATAAAGATCTGTGCCTGGTAAATGATTTGTTCAAATGAATAAATGAATGAATGAATGAATGAAGCAAGAAAATGATATATTAATACCATTCAAGGACTCTTTTTAATTTCCTGCCAATGATATATTTTCATCTCCCTCTACTTATACAAATTTATCATAATTCAGACTTCACATCAACCCATAATAAAATACTTTTATCTCAACTTCTACTGCTTTTAAAGTCTATGCCCCTTAATTCACCATTAAACATGATTACCTTTGCATTATTACTTAACTATTCTTTGGGTATACCAGTGTCCTTTCCAGGATAGAAAGTAGATCTACTTCAGCATTCTTCTTGATACTCAGAGTACTAATTGTTACAGCCAAACTTGACAGAGTTTATATATGGATTATTGCTTATCTCATATTCCCAGCTTGGATACCTGAATCTTTTTTTTAAAAAAGATTTTATTTATTTGTTTGACAGAGAGAGACGCAGCAAGAGAGGGAACGCAAGCAGGGGGAGTGGGCAAGGGAGAAGGAGTCTTCCCACTGAGCAGGGAGTCTGATGCAGGGCTCAAACCCAGGACACTGGGACCATGACTGCGCTGAAGGCAGATGCTTAATGACTGAACCATCTAGTTCCCTGGATACCTGAATCTTGACAGCAGCCACCATTTGATTCTTTCTCTTCTGGTAGTCCCATTTAATAACAACTTAAGAACTATGTAATTCAGAACTCTATGAAGACATTTGTTTAACAAAGATTGAACTCATGTCCAGTATATATGATGTTCTAAACTACTCCTTTTCACACGTCTGTACATATATTGAAGTTTTCATATACAGCAATCTAGATTCTAGCTACACTGAAGGAAGATAAAACAGAGACAGAAGCTAAGGGAAAGGTCTCTATTCCTGTTGTGTGTCTAGATTCTCTTATTTAATGTTTTAATTTCTGCATCACATACCCAGGTAAATCTAGGGTCTCCTTGGATCTGGACCGACATTTTCATTTTAAAGAATTCTTTCTCTATCTTTAATTATTTCAAGTTCATAATTTAAATTCAAAGTTCAGAACTTCATCAACTTACCCTAAGAAGATCAAGGTAAATAATCAAATTTACTACGGAACGGATTTGTGCAAACACTGGCATTTAAAATAATTTGCTCTCCGGTAATATATGTCCTGTAAAATTGCCGCATCTTCCCAGGAAAGGCCTTCTCTATTTGCTGGAGATATATAGCTAGAAGTATTTAATAGATCATTCTGGATTTTGGTCATAAGAGAGCAATTTTAAGACATCATTTCTTCAAAAAAGTCTTTCTCTATTACTCAAAAATTACCCACTCATTCATTTATTCTTTCATTCTGCAGATACTAATTTATAACCCAGTCCTCTAGTTCTTTTCAAATTCTATTATCAAACAAAATTTTTGACTGCAAAAGCCTGGGGTTATACTGTTCATTTTAGATTTGTCAGAATAAACCTTCCTTGGAAAGCTGTTGTGAGGACAAAATGAGATAAGAATTACGAAGTGCTATTTACCAGGAAGTCTCTCAGTGGATGTGTGACACAATGGGTCTCATTCAGAGGGAAAAAATAACTGTTCAAGTTCTTAATTGTACATCTTCATGTGAAACTAGTGCCTTTTGATTTCCCTCCTCATATTAACTAATTTCTCAGATAAGATACTAGCTGAGCCCTTGGACTAAAATTATCACCTCTATATTGTAAACAACTGGCCTATGACACACAGATGAACATATAAGATGGACTGTTACAAACAAAAAATGACTAAATGTCACTTGTCATACTTCAAGAGCATATACTAAAATCTGATTACTGCCCCCCTCCCCACAAATCAATATACCACAGGCTCTAAATGAATTACTGAACATGAGTTAGAATGTGAATATGAATGAGAGAACAGATAAATAAGGTAAATGCAGGTAAGTGAACTTGTCTGTTTTACCCTTCAGTCTTGTCTATAACATGTCACATTGTAAATTAAACTATTGCTTATATTCTGAGGTTATTAAAAGGAACATTAGCTAATTATATAATCCCTTAAAATGCCATAGAACTGATTGTTTTTAATTCTCTATATTACTCATATTTATTTTGTGTGTTTTAGAGACATCAGACCCTATGAATATGCAACATTATTCTTAATTTAGTTCTGTAAGACCAGGCATGTGCAATGCACCCTGTATTTGGCCGTATTGAATTCCCCAGTGATTAAGTTGATTTTTAGTTTGCATCACTGTTTTTGGGCCTAATGATGAGTCATAGAACTTGTCTCTCACCTCATATACATTACTGCATCTGGTGTCATTAGGACAGAGTTAATATCCAGGATGTAGTGATTGATTTAGGGAGATGATAATGAGATTATGGCTCATGCCCTTAAAGCATGACAACTGAAATCCTATCATTTTCCACATGAGGAAATATGCTAAATATTATAATATCTGACGTGTCTATCACTGTGGGATTAAGCCAGCTATCTGAAATAGAAGTTTGATATTTAGATCCTCAGGTATATTAGTTTCTTTTGTCTTACAAACACAACATAATTGATTTGAGGATAATGAAGATTTATATTTGCATGCCCAAATTTTTAATTCCAGAAGCTCTTAGGTCCTCTTGGTTCAGATATGTCTACTTATATTAAAGAAGCCAACAGCAATCATTGTCTTTCTTTCCTCTGCTTTTGTGGGGTGCGATCAGTGAACAGAATAAGGAGGTGTTTAACTAGAAATATGTATACTTCAACCAGGAGAATCTGGTTTGAGTTTTCAGAGACTCATAAGTCATAAAAACATTGAACGTGTGGGAAATCTGACCACAGCAGAAAAGCAATATTTCCTGGATATTTGAAGAAGATGAGTTAGGGAAATGGACAAATGTGTTTTTAAAGATTAATAAATTTGGGATTTTTTTCCTTTGAAGGGCAGTATTTTCTAGACTTTTTATTTGCTTTATTTAAACATCTACACTTGATGAGAATTGTATTTCTTGTAATCTTTTCCTTTAACACTCATGATCTTAAGCTCAGCTTCAGGAATATTTTCTGAGAATGATAAGAGATAAATGAAATTGGCCTCTGAAATATTCAATACCCAGATGCTTACTGTCTATTTCTAAGTGTGCACAGATCTAGACATCCACCAAGTCATCTCTCAGCATCTATTCACAAGCACGTATCCATGTATCTACTTTGTGCCTGGTTTTTCTAGTCACTGTGAAGCATTCATAAGAAGCGGGAAGAAATGGGGAGAAGACATACATTCATTTAATGTCATTAGGTTATAGGTGCATTTGAAGCCTTGGTACATCTCTGGAAAATAGGATAGGAGAAAGGGAGGGCAACTGCCCACCTGGCATCCCCAATGGTGTCTCCTGGGCATCCTGACTGTGGCCAGAAGAGCATTCTTCATTTCCCCACTCCCTGCAACCTACTTCTCCAATAGTCCACAAGCTAAAAATCATTCCTCATTCCTTTATTTTTCTGGCTCAGAAAACTATAATCTCTCAGTTGCCTTGTTGCACTACTTCGAATCTCCATTGAGAATCTATCCAGTCTCCCCACATCCACTGCTTTTTGTTATTCAAGCCCATCATCAGCTCTCACCTGGGACTATTGCCACGGTTTCCATCTTTTACTATCAGCCATCCCCGGATTCATTAACCATACAACAGCTAGAATGATTATTTTAAAATATAAATTAGAGCATATCTTACCACTGCTTAAAACCAATAATGTCTTACCTTGCTTTGAAAGAAAAGAAGAACACCTGGTATAAAGTACTACATGATCTGGTCCCTGCTCACCTCTCTTACTCACGCCCACTCTGCTGTAGCCACAGTGGCCTTTTTTGAGCATGTCCCTCCTCCCCAAAGGCATGCCTTTTATTTTACCATTCATGCCTTCATTTTTGCAGTCAGGGTTTTTCCCTGTCTGCCTGTAATACTCTTTTTCCTATTTTCACATGGCTGGGTGAATCTTACTCAGTTCTCTGCTTAAATATCACCTCTCCAAAGAACTTTCCCAGCCAGCCAGCCACTAACACATTTGCTAATTTACATTCTCTGCATAGCTCTTATCACTATTTGACATTTTTCTTACATGTTTATTTCTCACTGTTGTGCCTGGTATCTATTAGACACTCAATAACCATTAATGCAATAATAAATGGACATTATGACCATTACATAATACGGCTTGATAATATTGAACCTCATGAATGAAGTTCTCAACAGATGTTAGTTGTTGATACCATCAAAGCCAGTCTCCCTCTGGTCTATTTAATTCTTCCTAAATGACATGTAATTTTAAAAATTAAAATACTTATATCAGATATAAGCATGTATACCAAGTATGATCAATGTTTATTTGCAAGAAAACAGTCTAATTTTAATACTTAAATGCATAAAACACATTTGAAATCCAGGAAGGCCTCTAACAAGGATGCCTTAATCAGGCAGACTTATTTGAATGTGCTTCCTTTTAAATTAAGTAGGGTTCATAAACATTTATTTAATTTGATTACATTTGAGATACTAATAATACTATAAATATTAATGGATCCTTATAAAAGGTATTATGTCATTTTCAAGTAAGATTAAAGAGACAGATTTTAAAAAAAAAGAAACAACTTTTAAGCACTGTTACCCTTCAGCTTTTTCACCTGAATCTCTCAATCCAAATTTCAAACTTTTATATTAAATAATTTTGTTACACGCAGTACTTAAGCTATCTCTAATTATGTGGGTTTTTTTAAAGCAGCATTATTAAGGCATAGTTTAATATCATAAAATTTATCTATTATAAGTATGCAAGTCAATGACTTTTAGTAAATATATAGAGTTCTGAAACCATCACCACAACCTTGTTTTAAATATTTCCACTGGGGCACCTGGGTGGCTCAGTCGGTTAAGCGTCTACCTTCAGCTCAGGTCATGATCCCAGGGTCCTGGGATTGAGCCCCCCATCAGACTCCCTGCTGAGCAGGGAGTCTGATTCTTTTCCTTCATCCTGCTTGTGCTCTCTCTCACTATCTCTGTCCTCTCAAATAAAAAAAAATATTTTAAAAAATAAAATATCACAAAAAAAATAAAAATAAAAATAAAATATCATTATTACCCCAAAGTTCCCTGTGCCTTTTACAGCCACTCTCTCACTTAGACTCCAAGTTGCAGGCAACTACTGATCTATCATCTTTCTAGATTTGCCACTTCTCATCATTTCATATAAATGAAATTATACGAAACAAATATTAGTATTTCATGTCTGCTTGTTTTCACTTAGCATCATGTTTTTTACACACGCTAAGGCAACCTATGTTATTATGGTAGCAGTCCATTTTATTGCTGAAAACTACCCCATTGTATGTATGAACCACATGTACCATATTTTTTTTATCCACTCATCAGCTGATGGAGATCTGTATCTTCTTCAGTTTGGGGTATTAGGAACAATGTTGCTGCGACTGTGTTCAAGACTTTTTGTGGACATGTTTTTACTTATCTTGGGTAGATACCCAGGGATGAAATTTCTGGATTGTATGGTAAATTTATGTTTAACTTCCTAAGGAACTGCCAAACTGTTTTCCAAAGTAGTTGTATCACTTTGCAATTCCACAAGCAACACAAAAGGATTCCAATCTCTCCCCATCCTCACCAGCACTTATCACTGTCTGTCTGTTATAATAGTCATTCCAATAGGAGAAAATGTCAGTATGGTGGTTAAAATCAGATGCTAGGCCAAATTGTCTGAGTTTAGATCACAGCTTTGCCACTTATCTTATAATTTAACATTCTTGGCTACAGGAGAGGGACAATACTAATATCTTTCTTACAGGATTAATGGACAATAAATGAACAAATATAATTATTAGCTTACAGAGTACCTGGCCTGTACTAAATTCTATGTAAGCATTAGCCATTATAACAGTTTTGGTATTATCATTTGCAAAGTTATAATGCTCTTGTAGCCTGGATCTACATTACAGTTTAGCTTTGAGAAGCTGTTTATATTTTCTTATTTATCAGTTCCTTATATGTGTTGGCCTAAGCTAGGTATCACTTGGTGTCCAGGCACTAGGTGTCCAGGCACTAGAATGCCATGGGGTTTTAAGAATCTACAAAATCTATAAAAATCTGTTATAAAAAACTACAGATCTCACAAATAATTAGAATGGGTAATATTCCAAGTGGCCAGAATGACCTACAAGGCAACCTCAGTTAAAACTGGGAATTAGACTGATTTAAATAGTGATTTCATTTATTAATGAAATGTATCTATCCATGGAAAAAACTGAAAGCTGCTATAAACAAGTTGTTTTCCCTTATAATTTCATTTGGTTCTCAATTACTTGACAAGTAAGGACCTTCTTTCTCCCTTTTCTTCACTCCATTTATTTGTTTCTTTGTCTCTTTTTCCTTTTGCTTATTGGGATGATTAATGGATCACTGCTGCTTTTGACCAAGAAATGAATGGAGAGGCAGCCAAAGGATAACATAACCCCTTTCTCAAATCACCACAACGACCATTTTAGATACTTCTCTAGAGAAGCACAAGTCCCATCTGCTTGTCAGATATACTTCTGATTAATAACTTTAAAGAGTCTAAGACTTTTTATTTATTTGTTTATTTATTTATTTATTTTTTAGATTTTATTTATCTATTTGACAGACAGAGATCGCAAGTAGGTAGAGAGGCAGGCAGAGAGAGAGGAAGGGAAGCAGGCTCCTCGCTGAGCAGAGAGCCCGATGCGGGGCTCGATCCCACGACCCTGGGATCACGACCTGAGCGGAAGGCAGCGGCTTTACCTCACTGAGCCACCCAGGAGCCCCTGATTAATAACTTTAAAAGATGTTTTGCCTACATGCTATTCAGTTTTTAAAGAACATTATGAAAGCCTCTCAGAGCACTTCTCCTGAATTTCCTGATACACACATGGCTCACTTCCATAGGTTGAGGTCATTGTTGTCCTAATCTATCCAGGTTTCAGGAAGTCTTGGGGCACCCATTTAATCCTCTATCAGCAAACCAATTTTTGAGACCACTCACCTTCTTAGACTTCTGTCTCATTCTGAGAATGAAGCAACCTAGGTTGTAGCATGCTAAGAATATTATAAAATTATTACAAAATTGCTGGTATTTTCACTTACCTGGTTACTACGAATAGTCATAAACACAGATAATAAGGATAATATAAATATAATACTTAACTGTCTCTGCGCTGACAAGGTTTTATTCATTTCTAAAATTCTATAAAAATAACATGGATATATTCTGTTTAGCTTTAAAAAGAAGTAGGGACAATGGATAAAAGATATATGGAGATAGGTTTTTCACAATATGAGACAGAATTCACCTATAATTTTAACTAGATAACTTATAAGATATTAAGTTATCTGTCATTATGAGTCTAAAGGCTAGATAACCAGACACATAGAAAAGATCTGGATCCTGTATGAAGCGCCAGCATGAGCCACACAGCAGGTTGTGGGGGCAGGCTTTTACAGGGTAATCAGAACCAGAAGGATGAACTCAAACCAATGGGAGGAGGAAGGCTGAAAGTAATGGTGGATAATTTTCTTTCCCTTTTCCCTGTAATGCACCATCCCGAGGCACTATTTTCTATCTAGTCTCTCTGGAGATGTACCATGTGGCCAACTAACTGCCTCTCTTGCAGCTTGGGAAGCAGTGGACTACCCAGTAATGCATGACCTTGTATTCAAATCCCATCTTTGTCTGTCTCTTCTATTTCCTCTTACTCTAGCTATGGCAGACTTTACTGATTTTACCTTCCAACAAAACATTAGCACTCAGCCCTTTCCTCGGGTTCTGGTTTCAATCAGCCTGAGGCAAGACATATGCTAGTCCAAAGCTAGAATAAGGGGGTGTAAATTTTGTTTGAAAATTCTATGTCAATGAATAAAAATCCTAGCAGAGAATGATAATGATGATGATGATGGTGATAATTAATATCTAACATCTCTGGGCACTGTTTTACAGGTACTGTTTGAAATGCTTTACAGGTGATAACATTTAATCCTCACAACTATCCTATGAAACCCTAATTTTCAGAAAAGAAACCTGAAGTATAAAAAGGTCACATATCTCATAAAGCCGAGGTCATAGATCTAAAGAGCAGCACTGCCCCTCCAAGCAACTTGATGCATTTTCATTTGTGTTGAAGCATATATCAATAAGATGCAGTCCTGTCAGGCTTCCTGTACCTAGCTGGCAATTCTGAGGTTGAGATCCCTGCTTGTGTAGCAGACTCTGGATGGAGCCAAAGGCATCCCTGCCACACTGTTTATGATTGGAATATGGTCTCTAGAGAGCTGAGGTCTGCTTTCTTTCAAGAATGTGTCATCGTTGGGGCATCAGACTCTCCACCTCCAAGGTGACCCAGCTTGCATGGAAACAAAGCATAACAAAACACCCATTTCATTGAACCAACATCTCCCAATCTTCCCTTAGTGTAGAGGTTTATTAAAGGTCTACTTTATTTTATACTCAATTCAGGGCATTTGTAGCTTTGCTTTGAATCATATTTACCCACCACCATACAGTGCATGTTATATCCCTCCAGTATGCGAAGAGACACATCTATGCTCAGGCTCATTATACTCTATAATGTGACTATTCGGGGCTATACTACAAAGGTTTCCACTTTGTGTAATGTAAGACACTTATGCCTAAAAGTGACCTATACTTTCCTTTTGCTTTTCTGTTG
The DNA here is from genome assembly GCA_003697995.1 of Taxidea taxus jeffersonii. NCBI lineage: Eukaryota > Metazoa > Chordata > Mammalia > Carnivora > Mustelidae > Taxidea > Taxidea taxus. The sequence continues at coordinate 165,094 of ML101388.1, forward strand.
CTCTATTTAAAATAATGACTGCAGAATCTCTTTCAACAAAAGGTCATTTGTGTCAATGGACAGAACACAGAGGATCAGATCACCTGTGGTAATTGCAAATTAATGCTGTCCTGGTAATGCATTAACTACACACTATTGATCTACAATTGAATCATAGAAGCTACTGAGAAGTGATTTTACTTTCCTATTTTTTGTGCTTTTATTGCTTTTTCCATAATGCATTTTTCTTTCAACTGGAATTTTCCCTAATTATCTCCATTTTTAATTTCCCACAGTGAGATGACTTCTAACTTGTAATTAGAATCTGTAAAAATTCATGTCTCTGTCTCAAAAGCCTTTTAGAAATCTACTGAACTATAACTTTGATGCCATAAAACACATACATGATGCACAGATATGTATTTCTAGAGAGCCAAGTTCTTGAATGATTTTCTTCCACTTAGATAAAACAGAGAACCATTTGGTCCTCTATCTGAAATAGTAATTTGTTGAGTAGTCTGCAACAAAACATTCAAAATTTCCCCTAAAAGCATTTTCTTCAGGAGCACTGATGGTAAGATTTTCTTTCCTAGAACAAACTTTTCACATATAAATAAACAGCTTGTTTCAGAGATGATTTTTTAAAAGATTTTATTTATTTATTTGAGAGAGAGAAAGAGCAGTGCACATGCACACAGACGCAAGCAAGGTGAGGGGAGGGGCAGAGAGGGAGAAGCAGATTCCCCACTGAGCAGGGAGCACAACTCAGGGCTTGATCCCAGGATCCTGAGATCATGACCTGAGCCTAAGGCAGACACTTAATGAACTGTGCCACCCAAGTGCCCCTAGAGATTTTTTTTAAAGAGTGTAAGTATGAGGGGCGCCTGGGTGACTCAGTGGGTTAAAGCCTCTGCCTTCGGCTCAGGTCATGATCCCAGGGTCCTGGGATAGAGCCACTTATCGGGCTCTCTGCTAGGCATGGAGCCTGCTTCCTCCTCTCTCTGCCTGCCTCTCTGCCTACATGTGATCTCTGTCTGTCAAATAAATAAATAAATCTTTAAAAAAAAAAGAGTGTAAGTATGAAAGATGCAACAATCCAGTAAATATTTATCTGCACAAAATATTTCTGACAAAATTCATCTTTCTTCATGTGGTGTCAAACTCTTACGTGATATTAATTCTATCTACGGGAACTAATCATAAGCTTGTTTTTCAATGTTAAACTTGATTATGCTCATAGGCTAGACAGGTCATCTGGCCTAAGGCTGGTTTCTGAATTGTGAGTTAGGAATCATTGAACTAAGATTTCCTGACAGTAATTGCTTTTACAACTTCTCATAAACCCTAAACTTATCACTGATTTTCTAAACTTCTAAACAGAGACAGAGTTGTGATTTCTAATAAAAGTCTTTCTAAAATGTTTTTAGGCCTGTAAGGACTTTGATATTTTACTATAATTTCTTTCACAAACATTATTTGCATCAAGACTCACAATTAATACTGCAAACATAAATGTGCACTCAAATTGTTTGCTTATTCTTTATTTTTCAGTAAATCATTATCATCTGTACCAAAAAAAAAAAAAAACCCTTAATAAATGCCAATTGCTTGGCTGAAATTACATAATCCTATTATTCTTTTTTCTAGGAGTTTATAATTCGAGACAGATAGAATCACAGTTGATATTCATTTCACTGTGAACCTTAAGAGCTGTACCAGGGTGCTGAAGTCTCCCTGATGTGCCAGGCATTGATGGATGGTGAGAAAGTAACTGAACCAGGGAGGCTGGAGCAAGAAGGAGACACTCCAGTATGGGGACTCTGATTTGTGGTATTCCCTTTAACATATTAAATATCACTTCTTCCTTGTAACAACCCAATGAGATAGATATCATAACTTCCATTTTATAGATGAATACACAAAAATTTACAGAAATTAAATAATTAGTTCAAACTTATCCAGCCATTAAATGGTGGGGCTGGCAGTTGAGGAAAGGATTGGCAGAATTTCAGAGTTCCTCTTCTTAACTACTACACTATACATGGCAATACAACCACATCTGGATATATAACAAAGGCACACAGTACTATTGAGAATATTCAAAACTAGAAAGAACTGAGGTTTTTGAAAAATGCTAGGATCCAACAATAGGGTTTATTAAATAAAAGTGTAAGAACAAGGAAGTTGAGAAACTCAGCTTGCAAGATCAACAAAACCAAAGCTGTGAATTAGGCTATGATATGGAGGCGTAAGGCAGACTAGTGAGCTTCCATTGTACCTTAGTAAGAAGAGATACCACTAGCCTTTCTAAAGTCTTCTCAAAGATCAGTTACTGGCATGGTTCAGAGCCCCAGGCATTCTGTGGTGCAGCTAATTCTAGCAGGGTCTCCCTCCCTTCTCAGTTCTACTCTATCACAGCCTTAGACACATCCCACATCAAGATCGAGAAGCGAATATATTAACCTTCACATTTTCTAATCTTTGAAGATGGTTAGAAATCAGAACAAAATCTCTCCATTAGAAATGAGATAGGAAGAAAATCAGGAGTATCTAAACAGGAAGAAAAAGAAAAAAAAAGAAAACTAGAGTAAAATCAGAATGCACTACAACTGAAATGATGCCTGGATCTTTCCAGAAGAAAGTAACTCCAGGGAGCCTAGTTTGCTGTGAATATATTGTGGGGATTATGACCAAGCATGAGACTTACTATAAGATTTACATGAAACTTGTACACACAGATATGTAGGTGTCAGGAAAATAAAAGTTTTTAAGGTTTGGTTTGTTATGATTATAAAAAACAAACAAACACACAGACAAAACTGCTGCTCCCAAACATAAAAATGTATTCAAAATTCAGAGGAACCAGTCTTAAAATAGCTTGGAAAAATATCTAAATCTGTTTTGTTCCCATTAAAATAAGGATAGTAAGTATAAGGCAAACAGAGTCATTTAAAAAGAAGAGTGGCCATAACTCAAGAACATCATTATTATAATAAGCCAATAATTCAGTGTCATTTCAAAAATGAAACTAAGAAAAGCGATAAGGAAGTGGGACAATACTTACAAAGCAAAATAGTGGGGTAAAAAATTGAAAGTCATGATTAGAAACTCGTAGGGAGGTAGGCATTTATGAGGAATCAACTGTGAAATGTCTTTCTGTGGCCTGGATTTTCATTCTTTTCTTGCAAGAGAAAACTTAGAATAGCACAGACAATCTATTCTAATCTGAATCCTTGGGGAAAAAAATCATACGTATGAAGTATATAATAAAACTGAACATATCTAGAAATGGATTTGTATTGGTCTGATTTTTGGATTAATACTTAAAGGTCTTTTTGTGTAGAAAGTTGATGATGATGTTCTACCATTAACAAAACAGAAACTCTGAGATATGTTTCCTCTAGAAGTGATCAGTTTGTATTGATAAAGTCACATTTTGGAAGCCATTGTCCTTGGGAATAATCAAAAAACTATCTGCAAGGCAACTAACCAAGGATGAAAGAGGCTGCCAGTATTCTTAGAAGAAGAGGAAACTGAAATCTTGGGAGGATAAAAACCATTCGTTAAGAAGTGAACAAAATACCATGGAAGTACAAAGTGGAAAGGGCCCGTCGGGCATTTATTTGCTCCTGCATCTGAGGAGATAGAGGGAAAAGGGGTGTGCTGTCAGCCTGTGGGATCATAAAGACTGTCACTCTTCAATAGTTTTCCATTAAACATAAAAAATCATCTAAATATCATGGCCTACAGTGCCCTACAAGATCCACCACAGCTTATGCACCTTTATCTCCTATCATCATTACATCTGCTGTGCCCCTTGCCAGTCCTGAAACAGGGCAAGACTGCTCTCACCCTAGCACTATACGAACTTTGTATTTTTGTTCTTGCTCTTCCTTTTGCCAGGAGGACACTCTTCCCCCAGACTTTTGCATAGCTTTTTTTTTTTTTTACTCATTTAAATCTGGACTTGATTATCTTATCACCCTTGGAAGAAGGTTGTAGCATGTGAGGTTGCTGAGAGCATTCTCCATTGTCTGAGAACATCCTTGTTTTATTCATGGCTAAAACCATGCCTGGCAAATTGTGGATGCCCATCATGTGATGAATGAAGATGTCATCTGAAGAGAGTTCTATGGGGACATCACTTACCTTTTTCTAGTCTAGATATTCTATTTCAGATGCAACTAAGGTCATATAAGCTTTTGGGGGGAAGCTATATCACTGTGCTGTTTGTGTTGACCTTATTGTGAAGTAAACCCCTCTATAATTTTTCCACAAAATTTTCTCTTTTCCATGGTCATCCCCATTTTAAGTGTATAATTATGTTTCTACACCCTAGGATTACTCTTTTATTTGTCATTAATCAACTTTATCGTCTCATATTGCATACAGTCATGCATGTATCATTTGCTTATGCTGACCCTACTTTGTAAGTTACTCTGCCTCCATATTTCATATTACTTAAGAATTTGGGTTTTTAGATTTTCCCCAAACAGAACACAGAAACTCTTTAGTTCCCAGTCTTTAGAAAACTGAGATTGTCCTTTGCTCAGCATGTGGAAATTTATCAGAATTCAAAGGATTCTGAAGGATTCAGAGATAAATTATTTAGAAAAGAGTAAATGTGGGATCTGAAACCATAAAAATCCTTAAGCAGAACACTGGCAGTAATTTCTCTGACATTGGTCATAGCAGCATTTTTCTAGCTATGTCTCCTGAGGCAAGGGAAATGCAAGCAAAAATAAACTATTGGGATTACATAAAAATAAAAAGTTTCCACACAGTGAAGAAAGCAATCAATAAAACTAAAAGACAACCTATTGAAGTGAAAAGACATTTGCAAATGACATATCCATTAGTATTCAAAATATATAAAGAATTGATACAACTCAAAATCCAAAAAAACAAATAACCCAGTCAAAAATGTGAAGACATGCACATCTATTTCTCCAAAGAAGACATAGAGATGGACAACAGACCATGAAAAGATGTTCAACATCACTCATCATCAGGGAAATGCAAATCAAAACTACAAAGAGAGTATGGAATTTCTGAATCACCATGTTGTACACCCAAAACTAATATAATAGTTTATGTTAACTATCTGAAATTAAAATAAAAAACAAACTACAATGAGATGTCACCTCACAGCTGTCAGAATTGCTAAAATCAAAAATATAAGAAACAAATGTTGGCAAGGTTGTGGAGAAAAAAGAACCCTCTTGCGGTGTTGGTGGGAATGCAAACTGGGCAGCCACTGTGGAAAACAGTATGGACATTCCTCAAAAAATTAAAAATTGAACTACTCTATGATGCAGTAATTACCCTACTGGGTATTTACCCCAAAATACAAAAACACTAATTCAAAGGGATACATGCATCCCTTTGTTTATTGCAGCATTTTTTTTATAATAACGGAACTATGGAAGCAGCCCAAGTGTCCATCAATAGGTGAATGGATTAAGAAGAATGGATTAATAAGTGGTATATACATATGATGGGATATTATTCAGCCATAAAAAGAATGAAACCAGGGCACATGGGTGGCTCAGTGGGTTAAGCCTCTGCCTTTGGCTAGGGTCATGATCTCAGGGTCCTGGGATCGAGTACCGCATCAGGCTCTCTGCTCAGTGGAGAGCCTGCTTCCCCTCCCCCCTTCTCTGCCTGCCTCTCTGCCTACTTGTGATCTCTCTGTCAGATAAATAAATAAAATATTTTTTAAAAAAAAGAATGAAACCTGGCCATCTGCAACACATGGACAGAACTAGAGAGTTCTATGTTAAGCAAAATATCAGTCAGAGAAAGACAAATGCCATATGATTTCACTCATATGTGGAATTTAAGAAACAAAACAAGTGAGCAAAGGAAAAAGAGAGAAAGACAAACCAAAAAACAGACTCTTAACTACAGAGAACAAACCTATGGTTATCAGAGGGGGAGTGGGTGGGAGGATGAGTGAAATAGGTGATGGGGATTAAAGACTACCCTTTATCATGATGAAAACAATTATTTAACAAAGAACAAGGAGTTCATCTGTAAAATGTAAGATTGGCGTAAACTCTGCACAGGTGTAGTATAAAAATTGAGAATGAATTATCTGTTAATAAGTCAAGGACAGAGTGAGCATTCACATGTTTATGACGAATTTCTCTTTTATTCTGCTAGCATGTTTCTTAAGCACAGTAACATGGATGGTAGGGGATGCAGAGACAAATCATGGAGCAGAAATCAGGAAACATGGTTTCTAATCCTACTGGGTTAGCCAACCAATGAAATAAACTCAAGGAAATTGCCAACTTGCAAATGTGTAAAATGGGGTTTAAAATGCTTACTGATAGGCCTATAGTTTTTAAGAGTCAAATGAATTAATAACTGGAAAAGACTTTTTAAAAAACAGAAGGTAATATTCATTAAATCATTAATATTCTTTACCATAAACTTGCTATAGCATAGATCTTTCTAAATCTTTATACAGTCTGCATCCTGAATCCTAACTTAGTACTAGAGTCTATAAAATATTGAAGTAGATTTTTAAGCAAATATACAATAATACATATCAAAGTAGGTGTGGCTTTTTCAAAATAATCACCTTGGTAGATGTTGGCGTTGCTCAGAATTTGGTAACACCTCTTTTTGAACTGTTTATTAATTACCAGAAAAAGAGAATTGCCAGAAAAAGAGACACATGACTTTGTATACCTCAGTTCAAAAGCCAACTTTGTTCACTCCACTTGGCTTTCTTCAGTTTTGTCTACAGGAAATCAAATCCCTTCTCAAAGTATGAAGAGTAGTTACCAATGGTATTCAAAATACATTACCTCCCAAAGTGACTATTTCTAACAGTCATCTGGATGGATGAGTTATGGGATGGTTATTAAAAAATCAGTTACGTCCAATCACAACTCATTTCAAATGATACTGATAAATTTGAAAGGTTGAAAAAAAAGCAACAAAGAAAACATAATGTTTGGAAAATAATATGTAACATAAGAATATCTATACAACTGGGATTTTTAAAAAAACTGACAAAAGGATAAATAGCAGTTTAAAACTTTGGTTAGGAATATGAAGGTTTTTTTTAATAATTTTTTTTAGATTTTTATTTTTATTTATTTGACAGACAGAGATAACAAGTAGGTAGAGAGCCAGGTAGAGAGAGAGGTGAGGAAGCAGGCTCCCTGCTGAGCAGAGAGCCCGATGCAGGGCCTAGTCAGTCAGGAAAAAAGCTTTAGCTAAAGAAGTTTACACAAGATCAGAAATTTCATATGGCTATATCTGCAAACATCTTGGCTAACACATGGTTATTTTCTCACAAAAAACAGTCACTGTGTGTTACTGTTACTTTTCCTTATGGTAAAATTATCTTTCAAAAAAACTAGACTTAATTTCAATTAATTTTCTTTGAATTTAGATATTAATCTTTCTATCCAGTGGAGAGTGTGTAATCATTCAAAGGTCTAACAAGTTTCCATTTAATTTCCTTTATTTGCTTATAAACAACATTGTTGCACTGGAGTCAGGATGCTTTTCAAAAATTAAAACCTCTTCCATTAAAAGTAACCACCCATTAAAGTAATTTAAATTAATGTAACAATTGACATGGTAATTGGAATTTCACTGAAGGGATACTAAGAGCATATTTTTTCTTATATATTACTCTGAGAATATAGAGTTTCTATTTTTTTAATATCCACTCGCATATTGTTCTTAAAATTGCACACGAAACACTCATTAAAGCTAGGAAACAAGAAGCTGCATAGTGGAAAGAAAAATATGTCTATTTTTCTAATATGTGAAACAGTTCTGATATCATTTAAAATAACTTTGAATGGCATCAACTATTCTTCCTTCACATATCACAGCCTGATTTCAAAGTGAATGAAGGTGGAGGAAAAAAAATAGGAAATCATTGAATAACTCTTGCTCATCTACCCAATAAAAATTAAGAGTATAGTGTGCTAAATTTTTATCACCTCAAGACCCCCATCAATAGACCTGAAGCACCAAAGTCTTCTTGTGTGTTATGACCACAACAAAATGTCAGTAATGCATCTGCTCTCATGAGGAAACAGTGTGATTATCTGCTTCAATTACTTCTTTTTTCCCTAGTTTTAGTGAAATAATACATCTCCTGGTCACATTAAAAATTCCACATAAAAATAATTTACCTTGGACTAGTTCCATTACAGCATCTTTGATTATTGTTAAGGATTGATTTGGTCATCCATGTTCAGTGAGTGTCTATCACGTGACCGTGACTCTTCACAGTAAATGCCCACTATGCTCCCTCTTCTTGTTGTATTTCAGGATTTTCTATTAAGTTCAGTGACAAACCCCAACAAAAGAAATGGAATTAAGAATTGTACCCACCTGTACAATCTCAGTGAAGGCACAGGTCATAATTGTACATGAATGAACTGATGGCTTTCTATAATTTCTGATGTCCTGAATCAAAGTTCTTAACAGATTAAATTGTAATGGCAATAACATTAAATTAAACTACAGAAACCCAGAGTCATTCAGTGAAAAAAAAAAAAAAAAGGTAGTGTAGTACTTATATTCTCTATCTATATCCAATAGAGGAGATTGAACATTTTGTGATGAAACATTTCCCTAAAAGCAACTGACTCAGTCTGGGGTTTGTTTGCAACAGAAATCTCTATGTAGTTTTTTCACTAGCAGAAACTTCAATCTAGTACTTAAATCAGAAGAAAGAGATTTGGGCTCACCAGGAAGGTAAGTCTGGGGCCAAAAAAAAACTAAAACTAACTGTAAAAAAAAAAAATAACAAAAAAAACCCCCCAGTTTTAATTTTTTAAAGTCCTCTCTTCAAACTATGTTAAAGGGAAATTATACAAGTTATTTATTTACTATCCTCTTCATGAATAAACAATTGGCAGCCAGAAGTCAACTCCTTTTCCTCAGAGTAACCCCCAAAAGATTTTAAGACCTCAAGAGTTCATGAAGAGTTTGAGAACATAATTTAACAAGGTGGTATTTATAAATTTCAGTAGTTGAAATTTACTAATAACTTTCATCTGTCCTTTTTAGAGCTCAAAATTTCATATTCTAACTAATGAAAGCCTATTAAGTAAGAAGAAAAATCATATTTCAAATACACTGGAGTTTGCATAAATAAATTAGAAGTCAGTTTAGTTGACTGACAAAGTTATAAGAGCACTTACCCAAGAACACAAACCTATAATTGGTTTTGAACCTTATTTCTTGGGCACAGTATTATATCTGGTTGTGTTGTAATAGTCATTTTCACTCCAAAAATATACTAGGGAAATGATGTGGAACCAAAATTACTCTCTAACTAATTCCTTAGTTTTTCTTTTCAACATCCACTGAAGCATTCTGAAGGGAGAGTTATTGGATGTTTCAGCACTGAAATGTTAACAACCTTATCAAAGCAAGGTACAGAATAAGATAATAGAAATAAACAGTGCCACTGAGAAATGATACATTCCTAGAAATGGCAAGAAGACTTCAAATATTACCCATTAAATGCAACCTGAAACCCTAAAAGGCGTTTCTATTTATAAACTGCAAGGTGATCTCCAATATTTTGTAATTTTTGTATTTCAGGTAGCTCTCAATTAAAAATTTAAGCAAGTGATGCTACAACATATATTTTCCTTCCCTGATTCACCATCCCCAATTATTCATATAAGTGCTACCTTTTCAATAAGGCCTCTTTTTTTCATAGCACTTACCATCTTACATATCAAATATACTTACAGTTCATATTTATTACATATTATGTTTCTTCCCTCATTAAAATGTAAGCCCCAGAGGTAATGAATGGACTTTTGCCTGTTCTATTTCCAGAAGAATTCCAAATTCCTAGAATAATGCCAGGCATGTAGTAGGTCCTCAATAAATATTTTTTGAATGAACAAATGTATGAATGATTCTCCGTGATGCATGACAATTAACAAGAAAGGCATATTCTATCACACTTATCCAAATATGAAAATATTTTAGCTTTCCATTTTGAAATGTCAGTACTTTTTCTAAAGTCACATAGAAGGTCATAACTGTTGAATTCATTTAAAATGGCATTTGAAATTACTGACTAAATCCTTATTCCAAGAGTGAACTCACCTATTTACGTAGTCTATGTATGTGTATCAAGAAGATCAGGATCAAAATATTTATGTCACTATTTCTGTATCCACTACTTCTCTTTCTACACCACAATGTATCAGCACCATCTTGATACTTAAGTACATTTCACTTGTCTGATCACATCTTGCAAAAATGCATTTTGTCAGTATGTACTTTACTTCTGATTGGAAATAATTGGAAAGGTAGATTTGACAGTACTCCACCCAAAGATATATAAGTGGATGAGCTCTTCATGAGAGATATTATAGAACCAGAGAAGGGTATAGAATTGGGTGATAAGAGCCAGAAAACAAATTATATCAGAGAAACAGAGGGTGATGTTGGAGGGTAATCTACCTTGAGGTATATGAAAAAAATATGAACTAACTGCTGGGGAGAATTTGATGTGGATTTTTTTTTAAAAGATAAATAAAAACAGATGCTGACTAGCACCCAAGGCCCAGCTGACATTAAACACTGAATTTGCAGTAAATCCAATTGGCAGAGTTACCTGAATTTCTCTAATAATATTCAGCAGCCAGAAGCATAGAAAATGAAAGGTTAGATTAACCCAGGACTAGAGAGGCCAAGGGAGCAGAACGGGGTGAAATTCAGTTACTATGGAAGAGACACAGAAATACTGCACATTCTCTACCTCATTTAAATGGGAAGCCAGAATTCTAAATTCAAGGGTTCTCCCCTCTCATAACCATCCTAAGTGTATCTTAATACTGATTTTAGTTCAGTTCAGACTTCAGCTAAAATTGGTTTAAAAATATGTTCTGGCTAAATAAAACTCTGACTCAAGCTAATGGTGTGGAATTGATACATAATCTGTAATCTTCTACCAGTAGAAGGCTATGTGTGGAACTTCACATTTTTAACCAAATCATTTGGGAACCAATATCTTACATAGCTGTAAAGTCTCCCTGCAGTTCCTAGCTGGAACAGAAGGGCAAGTCCTTTGGCAACCACCACCTAGACCACGTTAACCCTTTCATCTCCTCCTCACAATTGGGTTAAAAAAAAAAAGCTCAAATCCAAAAAATTCATTTAACAAATTCATTCAACAAATACATAGTGTGTTTCTGCTATCTACCAAGCAGTCAATGCACTGGATGACTAGTGTTTTAAGATGGGGCCTGGCATGAAAAGATAATTGAGCAAAACAAATTTCCTCTTTTGAAATCTGAGCTAAGAGATATTAAGCTAATGAGGCATTTCACTTGGAAGTTTGAGCTGAAAACCACCATGTAGAGGGGACCCAGGTGTCACATGACAGGCAGAAGTTCAGAGGAGGCAGAAGCAAGGAGGAAGCCATGGAGAGAGGAGTGAATGGAACCATAGATCCCTCTGAGGGAGAAATCACACGGACCATAAAAGAGAGATGGAGGATATTTCTCCCGAGAACTGCCCCACTGGTTCTTACAGTTCTAGTTCCAGGGTCCCCTGATTCAGAGAATACAACAGGCTACGTTTTCTTGAGGGACTTTGAGTGAGTGATTCTCTACTTCTTGATCCAAAATGGAGCTAAGCAGAAACCACAACATGAAGGACTATTTTAACCACACATACATATTTTTATAAGGACACATGGTATTCTACATATATTCACATACTATGGTCCACACAGCAAATACACCTTGCTGTGTCTTGGAACACATGTTGACTTATTTTTTATGTTTTCACACTTCTTCTCTTCTTTGCACCCTTTCTCTAAGGAAGAAGCTGTAGCCTGAATACGTAAGCCTTGAGTAGGTAGGGAAGATCTACCTATTGCTGATATTCTCACCTTAAAGGTTCTAGGAGGGGGACAGGCAACATGAGCCATTGGAAGGGCAATAATGGCTTCACAGTTATGACACCTGCTATCTAAGTTCCAGCTCCAGCACTAGTCATGTGACTTTGGCTACATTCCTTTTATCCTCCAAGCCTCAGGAAATGTCAATCAAAGCACAGGCAAACCTCAAAGATATTGTGGATTCGGTTCCAGACCACCACGATAAAGCAAATAATGCATTAAAGTAAGTCAAATGAATGTTTTTGGTTTCTCAGTGCATATAAAGTTGTGTTTATACTATACTGTATTAAGTGTGGAATATGTTATGTCTAAAAAATGTACATACTTTAATTCATAAAGTTTATTACTAATAAATGCTAGTAATAACCTAAGGTTTTAGTAAGTCATAATTATAATCCTAGATCATCATAACAGATATAATAATTTTTAAAGTATGAAATATTGTGAGAATTACCAAAATGTGCCACAAAGATACAAAGTGAGCAAATGTTTTTGGAAAAATGGTGACAGTGGACTGAGGCAAGATTGCTGCAAACCTTCAATTCATTGTTGTTGTTGTTGTTGTTTAAAGATTTTATTTATTTTTTTGAGAGAGAGTGAGAGAGAGAGAAAATGCACAAGCAGGGGAAGGAGTGGAGGGAGAAGCAGATTTTCCATTGAGCAGGGAGCCCAGTGTGGGGCTCAACCCTAGGATCCTGATATCATGACCTGAGCTGAAGTCAGACGCTTAACCCAATGAGCCACCCAAGCACCACTCACAAACCTTCAATTTGTAAAAAATGCAATATCTATAAAGTGCAATAAAGTGAAGTATGATAAAACTATTTCACTCTCAGGTAGGTGTGTAAAGACTATCTGTAACAGCAGCTAAAAGCAACACTTGTTAGTCTTAACAATCTTCACCCCCATGTGTGACCTGCCAAAAATCACATGTTGGGAAATAAGCAAGCATCTTTTCTGGGACCTATTCACAACCCACTCATATCTTCCAGTCCCTACATTTCTCCTTGTTTGTGAATGTAAATTCAGGTGATATTTAAGCCTAGACTTATCCTCAGATTTTTCTTGAAGTTGTTGTTCCTTGTTCTTTATTCCTTCCTTCCTGATGTCTCAAGATACTTTCTTTAACATTTCCTTTCTAAGGAACTTCCTTTAGCCATTCTTTTAGTTCTGGTCTCCTGGCAACAAATTCTTCTAGCTTTTCTTCAGTCAAGAATGTGTTGCTTACTCCTTCATTCCTGAAGGATACAGGATTCTGGGTTGATAGTTCTTTTCCTTCAACAATTGAAAAATATTGTCCCACTTCCTGAACTTTTACAATTTCTGGTGAGAAATTTATTTCCATTAAAACTGTTTGCTCCCTCCAGGTAAAATGTGTGGTTTTTTATTGTTGTTGTTGTTTTTTTTCCCTTGCTTCCAAGGTCCTTTTTTATCTTTAGTTTTCAGAAGTTTGACTATGATGTGTTTTGGTATGGATTTCTTTTTTTTTTAAGAGTTTATTTATTTATTTGATGGAGAGAAAGAAAGTAAGAGAGAAAGAGCACAAGCAGGGGGAGTGGCAGGCAGAGGGAGAGGGAGAAGCAGTCTCCCCACTGAGTGGGGAGCCCCATGTGGGGCTCAATCTCAGGCCCCTGGTATCATGACCTGAGCTGAAGGCAGAAGCTTAACCTACTAAGTCAACTGGGTGCCCCAGTATGGATTTCTTTAGATATATCATATCCGAAGTTCATTCAGCTTCTTAAATCTATAGGATTTTGCTCTTTTGCAAAAAAGTTGGGAAGTTTTCAAACATTATTTCTTTGTCATCTTCTCCTTCTGTGACCTCTCCTCTGAATGTTTGATCTTTTGTTATAGTCTCACAGTTCCCCGAGGCTCTGCTCATTTTTTCAGTCTTTTTCCTCTGTGTTGTTCAGATTGGTTAATTCCTATTGCTCTGTCTTCTACTTCACTGATTCTTTCTTCTGTTTTCTCCTTTCTGCTGTTGAGGCCATTAACTGAGTTTTAAATTTTAGTTATTATAATTTTCATTGAAATATTCCATTTGGAGGTAACAGTCTAGTCAGAAAAAGTTTATCCCTGGGTCAAGTCAGACCATCCAAATCTGCATATCTGGCCTCAGAGAAATGTTTATGCTATAATGTGCCAAGGCAATGTACCAGGCCTTTGCTGAGCAACATAGTAACAAGCAAGTATATAAGAATAAGTAAAAATTATAGGTAGGAATGCTATTAAGAGTATAATGTGCTACATCTCAAAGTATCTCTTTATGACAGTAATGGAAGAATATCTCTCAGCTCTGTATCACAAGAAGTTGAATAATCAATTTATATTTATATTTCAAAAGCTAGGAAACCAATAATTTCCTTGCTTTGACTTCCAGGAAGTTCAGAGTAAAATTTGGTAATCCCTCCAGTACCTTACGGCATAGGTTTTGTATATTGGCCTTACCCATGACTTCATTTTATTTTTCAAACAAAATTTTACTTTTACCCAGATGTCTTCATGTATTTGTTCTTCTCCCCAGTTCTACAGTACGCATTCTGTTATCTAATTTCATTTCTTTTGGAAACAGGGAGGCAAGCAAATATACTTTTACAAGATAGAGGGCTTGTAAGCCCTAACTAGGATAGGAAATAAACCTCAAGTATGTTCTCGACTCACAATAGGAACTTAATGAGAGCTGCCATTTTAATCCCACACTGTCTCTTTCTTAGGAGACCCTACAAGAATGTATTTATTGTCACATAATTTACACTAGATGTATTAGATGGAGCTTTTTGAAGCGGAAAAGACAAGTACTACCTGGAGGACCGAGGCTCCGCTGTGGAGAAACTGAAGACCACTTTCAGCTGAGTCAATTCCACCAGTGGCCAAAATGGGAAATCCAGGCAAAGCACGAGCAATAGAGGTCACAGCTCTCAAAGCAATAGGTCTGACTGCTGTGCCTACAGAAAATGAGAATAATCAATGGTTAGCATATTGACCATTTAAGCATACTGCCTTACAATCATTATATGCAATGGTGTGCTATACTAAACAAAAGTCAATTTTCTTTATTGTTACTTAAGATATGTGTGTGTGTGTGTCAGAGAGAGATACATATACATTGCCATGTTTTAAAGTATGTTAATTTGTAAATGGATGTGTATTTAAAGAATTTTGATGCTATTATTGCAAGCAAACGTGTTATGCAAGTGGATATAGCAACTTCAGAACTCCTGCATAAAATACATACATAATACAATTTGATATACAGTAATGTGTAAAAGATTATATGGAATGCTCAAGCATCTGTTTTAAAAAGAACAAGGAACAGCAGATTTTGAAAAAGAAAAACAATCACATACAGTGCATAAATAGACACACAGCTCTGTTATGTTTCTACTAAGTATAAAGCAGCTGGTGTGAATAGAGATACTGTGAAAACAAGCAAGGTGCTGATGAACTTACAGATTCCATATTGCTTTTTACATGCATTACTTGCAATTTGATGAAATATAGTGAGCCTAATCGAATTTTTCATATATTAGGTTTCCACCAAGGTAAGGACCATTTACTTGAATTCAGTAATTAAAGAGTATGTGCTTAATTTTCATACTTCACTCAGCCAGGCATTACAAATCTATTATTCCCTAATCATAATGAAAACTTCGTAGATGGACAGATCACTTGGGGGTCATTTTTAAATGATTATATTGTATTAAAGATGCTTCCAACTCTCAAGGGTTACTGTATCCTGAAGTAAATTAATGCTTTCATCACATTGGAATATAATTTGGTATTTCTGGTGCAGATTCATAAGTCATTGTTCTTCAAAGGTATTTTCTGAACTAAAAATAGTTCTATTTGTGCAAGAACTTGGCATTGCCTCAAAAACACAAATAAGCAACTGGTAAAACCAGCCTCATGTTGTGAGTACTTTAATCATTACCTCTACTACCACAAGCGTCTTCAAGACCAGCATTATCAATATGTATTTATGGGAGGATTCACTCTGAGGAAGCACAAAGAATTTTCCTTAAAATTAGTGGATTTCTTTTTATTTTATTCATATCCATTTCAGATGATATTGAATTTATGTGTAACTCATGCTTTTGCATTTAACACCAAAAATGTTTGTGGAAATATCTGTTCCTATTGCTCCCACACCTTAAAATCTTCCTCTAGATATTAATGTTTCTTAGTCAACAATGTTCAAGGCTGACACTTCAGAATTCCATAATGGACCCTGACATACAAGGCAGTAAGTTAGGGTGAATTAGAAACTGAACATCAAGATCCTATTTCTACTTCAAAGTGTTTATCCATGACTTCTTCATCTGTCTGATAAGGTAGAGAAGGTAAAAGAGTAGACAGAAAAATGCATAACAAGAACATACACCCACACCAACACCCCCACACACATTTATATGTACAAATCTGTAGCTGTACTAAAAAGAAATCTGAGTAAGAATAAAAGTTAAAGAAAAGCATTTTAAAGGACATCTGTAATTTAAATAAATCTTTTAGATTGGCATATATCTATTTGCATAATATAACAGATATGTTCAATACATACTAATCTGATGGCTTCTTTATATACATGTTACTTTGAAGTGGTAAATACTGGGATTCTTTCTTTTTTTCTTATTTAGTTGACCCTAGAGAGTTATGGAAATTTGAGCTAAGCAGATAAATAATTTATTTTCAACTGTACTGTTAGAAGACTATCATTAATGCTAAGGGATAAAATTTCAAAGTTGTACACAGGGATTTGGCCACATATTCCAATTGATATTAATGGACATCAAATGGCAAAATCCCAGAACACAGCTTTGAAAATTTAACCAGTTACATTTAAAGGGCAACATTATTACACAGGTGTTAAAAAACACCAGCAAATCCTCAGTGGCATTTGAAGATGTTCAATTAGGTCAATAAGACATTTTCTATTTCATGTTTTTCTTTCTTTTCTAAAACTTTCTAATCTACCTAATGAACATGAAAACCTTTCAAACTAATAAAGGTATCTTCTTAAAAATTAAGAGTAATTATGTTCTCTCAGGAAATGTGATCCAAAAATGAAGAAATGAGTCCTTATGTTACTGGGTTATAGTAAATTCAGTTTTTATTTCCATTATAAATTCCATTTGATTAGTTTTCTTTGTGACTAACTGATTTAATATGAAATATAATCTACCTGTTCTCAGAGAGCATTTTTATGGGGAATAGGTTTTAAAAATGACTTTTATCTACCATGAAAGGTTTCTGGAAGGAAATCTTTTGAGAGTATATAAAAGGATCTTTCTAAATTGTTATATAGAAATTTCCTTTTAGTTTTAAAATTACAGGGATGAAGAAATAATAGGTTCAAGATAAAAATAAAAGCTTCAGTATAAGTAAAACATGTATATTAATACTATACAGAGTTGTACACATGTCAATTAAAACACATAAATATTTCCAGGATCACAGCAGCTATCAGATAAGGACTTTTTATGATTTTGTCACTGCTATAGTAATTAATGATTTTAGACCAAAGACCAGGGAGGAAGAAGCCAGTTTGAGAGGCTTAAGGAATTGAATGTGGACTCCATCTATAAGAAAATGACAAGGTTTAAATCAAGAAATTGAAAACCTATAAGCTTAAGTGAACTCATGGGCAACATGCAATTTAAATTAAGCTCTCATCCACATGCGATAGACAGATGAGCCTGATGCCTAATGGAAAATTTAGTTATATCAAGCCATTCTGTTCCAACTAGGTGGAATGCTCCAATTAAGGTCAAGCCATTCTGAATTCCCAAATTTCAAAACAAGCTGAAGGTTTAAACAACCAACCAACCAACCAAACAAACAAACAAAATGAACTGCAGCCCCAACACTGCTACCAAGAGTCTGATTGGTTCGAAAGCAGCCTACTAGAAAAGCAGGTGGGCTAGACTGAACTGTAACTTTTGACATCTAATCAGTCTGGGCCTTCCTTAGGGTCACAACTTAAAATGCCAACCAATATACTGAAGTCATAGATCTTCTCTGAGAAACCTCACAGAACATTTTTAGATTGATTCCTATTCTAGAAGAAAAAATTTTATAAGTCAAAGATTTTTTAATTAAAAGTTAATCAATCTGGTTTGGAAGAGGTTTTTTCCTAAGAAGATGATAGCATCACTTGCCAATATCACTCCAACAATTTTTAAATGTTACCATTAACAAGAGTGTTATGTACCGATATGTAAATATTAAGGTATTATGACTTAATCAGTTTCCTTATGCAGGCCTCATTTGTCCATTCATCTGTCTGTCTGTCTATCTGAGAAATGTCTATTAAGCACCCATACCTTTAAAAAAATTGTACTAAAGCTGAAAATCTTTCAAAAACGATCCCATTTAACCAATTTGTGTCCCAACCACCTTGTCACCAATGCAGATGCCCAAAATACTAATCCCTGTGATTTTAGAAGGTGGTTTTAAGGCAAATAATATGAATTCAATTATTTATTCTGTATAGATGTTCCATTAGGAAAAATTCATAGTCATTTAAACATATACATTTTATAAATACTATTAATATGAATTTTAGAAAGAAAGCAATTGGACAGCATCAGAGACACAACAGGGCCAACCGCTTAGGTTAAAATTCTAGCTCCACTACTACCAGCAAGCTGTGTGACTTTGTGAAAATTTCTTAATTTCATGTACCTCCATTTTATTCACCATTAAAATAATAAAATTACAATCACAACTTCACAGAGTTTTTCTGAGGATTAAATTATTTAATATATATAAGGGGCTAGCACAGGATAAAAACTGTACAGGTGTTTGCTATTCTGATCTGTACTATCCACAAGGACAACTGATTTCAGGGGGAGCATTTATTCAGTTTACTTGATAGTGCCTGTTGTGTTTCTGCTGTGTATTTAGTAATGCTATTAAACCATTTTTTTATAGAGACAAAAGCATGATGCCTCTGATGGTAGAACTTGATATCCCCTGAAACCTTATGAGGACCACATCCACTGTCCTTTCCCCCTCTCCTAACAGCTCTCATTCAGCAGTGTCATTACATTGTTGGGAAGATTACTTTCACTGACTCCAAAGGCAAAAATCTCAAAGGCAGTCATCAATATATTTAAAGAAAAAAAAATTTTTTTGAGAATCCAAAGGTCTAAGCACTAAACCAATATACAGGATTTTAATGACAGCTTCAGAACTCAAGTTTATTGGTGAAAAGGAGGTAGAGCTTTACTCTGCATGACTAAATCCTTGAAGAGAAAGGAATTTTTAATGGGCAAGACAGTGTGGAACATATGCTAATTTTGGATAACTGGAATTTTGAATAATTGAGTTTAATTCTATTTGTTTTTTCCCTAATCATTTGACTCCTAGGACAGCTACTGTTGCACAATTAATTGTTAGAGCTAAGTCCACAATAAACTCCCTGATAATAGCCCTAGCTGGCAATAAAACAGAAAGTGGGTTATAATACTCACTCGTGCTCACTGTGTATACAAAAAGAAAATGTAGTTTTAATTTGCTTACATTAATTAAAATATAAGGAATTAAGTAGATAATAAATTCATTAGAAATTGTACCTTGCCTACCTAATTGTTAATAATTTTAACATCATCGAGAAGAAAGAAAATATTAACAAATCAAGAATTTCGAGGATTTAGGAGTTGAAAGATTGATTTTATAAAATACTAAAATATACCTAAGTCAAGCACCAAAAAATTATGCTTTACTAAAACAAGTTTAAAATGTTAATGAACCTAATATACTGATAAGTATGTGAAACATAGCTTTTTAAAAATACATCTTTACACATGGATTAAAGCCCTCTGGGAAAATTAGCATAATTCAACCAGAAATTGAAGTACTAAAAGGATCCAGGGTTATATGTAGAGATATGAAATTTAAAGAGGAGAAATGGGAGAAAGAAAATCAATTGTTTTATGTTGTTGTTATTTTACTTTTATTGGAAAAAAATGAAAATTATCTTAGAAAAATGTTTTAATTATGGTTGACTATTTCAAGAATTTTTTCCTAAGTCTTTATATCTTTGTGGCTATATTTATTTTCTTTATAATATATTCAGTATGTTCATAGTCAATTCACATTCAGTCACTTGGTACCTAGCATGTGCCAAGCATTTTATCTTAAAGTAAAAGAATTAAGACAATTCATCAAAGAGGGGGCCGTTTTCCTTTCTGAAAGTATCAGCTGCTGGTAGTGGGAGGATTAGGAGCACCTATTCAGGGGGTGACTTCCACGTGCCAGAATTGAGGTTGAGGATTCATATAGATTGTGCAATGTAACTCTCACAATGCTGTGAAGGTAGATGCTGTCATCTCTATTTCGTATATGAAGAAAGGGAAGCTCAAACTGAATAAATAAACTGTTCAATGTCACACAGTTTAAAAGGGATAGACTGAAATCAAACACGAAGTCTCTATGACATGAAAGTCTATACTCTTCAGTTGTTACTGAGAAATGACAGTGCAGCATTTATGAAGAGGCTCATCTTCATATTGTCTTTGCCTAAGAAAACCAGTATCAGTATGGCCGATGGCCTAGTGTTAAGAGCATAGGTTCTAATGTCCAACCAATGAGGTGTAAGTCTCAGCTTGCTTACTTTATATAAGTATGACTTTGAGCAAACTCCTTAACTTCCTAAAGCATCCGTTTTCCCTATCTGTGAAACAGGGTCATTAATAACAATATCAGAGCAAACTGAGGAGAATTAAATGATAGAATTCACCGAAAACATTTGGCATACTGCCTGGTTTCTAGTATACATAGGCTAATATTACTGTCAAAGCTAGAGAAAACTAAGCAGAAAAATAAACATTCAGCTACAAACATGTGGGGGTAAACACTTAATACTTAAGGGGTGTTAACCTCTTAGATCTCAAATTTGGAGATTTGCTTGTAATTCATATGTCATTTCAGTTGTAAAAAAATACTTTGAGTCTATGATTATAAATGCATGTATTTGTGTAAAAGAATCTTTATTAGATTTATAAGGCAATGGCATTATCTAAATGTATATGTCTTTTCATCCAGAAACTCCAGTTTGAGGAATCCATTCCATTAATACATAGACATAAAGTTACATGTACAAAGCTCTTCCTTGAAGTATTTCTTTTCATAGCAAAATAGTGAAAACAACATAAATGATCACCAACAGTTATGCTATTAAATTTAGTTCATCTACATACAATATCCTAGAAATTTTTATAAAAGATTTTCTTTCTTTCAAAGCACAAGCAAAGGGGAGGGGCCGAGGGAGAGAGAGAAGCAGAGGAACCTGCTCTCCATCCCAGGACCCTGGGATCATGACCTGAGCAGAAGGTAGATGCTTAACAGACTGAGCCACCCAGGCACCCAATATCCTAGAACATTTTTAAAACTAGCATGGATGGGGCACCTGGATTGCTCAGTCGGTTTAGTGTCCAGCTCTTGGTTTCAGTTCAGGTCATGATCTCATGGGATCATGGGATCAAAGCACTCTCACACACATGCATCATGCCCCACACTGAGAGGGAAGTCTACTTGATTCTCTCCCTATGCCTATCTCCCCCATTCTCTCTCATAAATTAAATCTTTAAAAAAAATAAATAAATAGAAAAAAAGAAAACTAACATGGAAGTATCTCTAGTACAAAATGCTGAAGTGTTAATAACAAGTAGCGAAATAATATATATGATGTGGTCCCATTTTTGGTTAAAAAAAGTATGATTACATTTAGTATGTGGCATGTAAATGCACAGAATATTGAGTTTTAAACTATTAACAGTTATCTCTGGGGATGGTGCTGAAGAAGTTTCAGGTTTGATATCTAAACTTCCATATTTGATTCCTTTAGATAAAAAGTGTTTCTAATTTACTTCTGCAGTAAAAAGTGACTAGTTTTTAGAATGCTCCAAAAAGTTACAATAGAGAAATAGGCACTATCAGATTTTCTGTTGTGAAAACTTTTATAGAGAGGATGTGCAATGATTCTATACTTTGCATATTCAAGAGAGTACATTTAGTCCTTTATCCAACATTTTATGCAAAATATTAACAAATTCAGAATATGTCCAGAACATAATGATCTCTCCCTGCCTACACATACACACACAAACACACATACACCATAGTGTATGAAATGGCTGAAAGAAATCCCAATAGTTGTCTTCAAATATTGAAGGGAACCATAGAAAAAAGGTTTCATCTCTGCTTTTCTTAAAAGGTAACTAGAACTAATGGTTAAGCACACATTAATGGTGTTTTTTTTTTAAGATTTTATCTATTTATTTGACAGAGAGAGACACAGTGAGAGAGGAAACACAAGCGGGGGGAGTGGGAGAGGTAGAAGCAGGCTTCCCACTGAGCAGGGAGCCCCAGGTGGGGCTCGATCCCAGGATCCTGGGATAATGACCTGAGCTGAAGGTAGACACTTAATGACTGAGCCACCCAGGAGCCCCAAATGGTTTTATTATTACTATGATCTCAACAATTTTTTGCAAATCCAGCAGCACAAGTAGTTACATTGGGACATCCTTATTCCTTGAACCTAGATGGATACTTGGCGGGTAGAATGCAATAAAATGACCTCTCTACTATAGGAAATATTAGATTAGATGATATCTTCGAATTCAAAATTCAAGGACACTATGAACTTTGTCATGGTAGTTTAGGAGAAATTTTACATGCTCTGTGCTTTCTAATAGATACCTGTGATGAAGCTAACTTAGAAAGAACCAGATATGAGTTAAAATAAAATTTTAACATTAAATATAATCACACTCAATATAGAGACTCTTCTTTTGAGTGCTTTTTAATTACCAGGGATTTTCTCAAGTGTTTTTGTATACATTGTATCAATGACATTACCATAGATTTTTTTTGTCTCCATTTTTATAGATGTATAGACAGGACTCAGCAGAAATAAATATCTCACCCTCGAGAGATCACTCAGTAAAAAGCGTGGGTTCAGTATTTGAATGTAAGTCAACCTGATTGCCAATATCATGCTCTTAGCCATAATGTTATACTTATTCCTTATATTATTTTATTTTATTTAAGATTTTATTTATTTATTTGAGACAGAGAGAGAGAGAGAGAGTACAAGCAGGGGGGAGGACAGTGGGAGAGGGAGAAGCAGGCTTTCCACTGAGCAGGGAGCCAGATGCAGAGCTCAGTCCCAAGACCCTGGCTGGGATCATGACCTGACCCAAAGGCAGATGCTTACCAACTGAACCACGCAGGCATCCCTTCTTCCTTATTTTAAATGTTTGGATCTGAATTAAGTTACAGAAAGAGTAGTCACTAATTTTGTAGCTCATAAAGTATGAGAAAACTAAGAATATTAGCATTATATTAAATGTTGGCTAGGAATTAGAGTCAAGCTTTCTTGGGTAGTAACTCATTGTTATAATGAGAGCAACCATATGACCTTGTTTGCCTGGAAAGTCCCAGTTTATTATACCTGTATTTATTTGTAATTACCTAATGTAATTACAGGTAGCATCTTCTTTCAGTCTAAAAGTATCTCAGTTTGGATGATTACACTGTATGCATGAATTATAGCACAAAGATAATTATGAAAACAAAGTAAAATTGATTTAGAATAAAACCATAACCTATGAAGAACTCAGAAACTAACTAAAAGAATGGCATGAAGAGATAAATGTCTTTAAATCTGTTACTAGAGGGAAGAATATATGGCATTCATGTGTGTTAGCTAGGCATAATTAGTCTATATGTTCTTTCTATTTTCAACCTGTAGGTGGCCACCACAAGCTACACTTATTAAACAACTCATTAGTAGCATTTTCAATACTGTCATCTTCAGATAATTAGCAATTTATTTAAATAACCAATTTCTGTAGAAATAATTGCCATGAAATGCCCTGAACCTACTTTTTTATAAACTATAATAAAAGTGTTAAGATAATCCCTGACATTTGCAAATGCCATTAGTTCACCTTTCCTTTTGATAGTCCTATGGCATTATGTTTAAACAATTACCCGATAACACAGCAGTTTAATGAAACAGTACAGTAAGCACATTCTTCAATATGGCCAGTGAGGACATTCAGATTTAGAAAAAAATCCAGTGTGCAGACATGTTTACACAAAGAAGAGACACACAGCCAAAAGAAAAAACGTTAATGAAGTAAGTACATTATTGCTATTTCCAACTTGGTTTAGTTTTCACAGTAGATGTTGCAACATATGCACTCTCTTCGGAAATAAGAATGGAGAGTTCTGTAAATTGATTCACGTAATGGGTGCGTGTAAATTAAAATCATATGAATCTATGAGTAAAATACACTCATCATATTATTTGTTCAGTAACCTCCACACAGGAGAAAACAAGCAGGGAATTTTTCTTACTTTCATTTTAAAATGTTTAAGTGTGTTTTTGCTTACAAAATGGTGCAAATTTTCAAAGCTGACATATCATGAAAAACTGCAAATGGTTTTTTAGATCTCAGCTGGTATTTAACATTTAAAATGGGCCAGAGTTCTTCCTTGCTATTCAGCTCTCTATTCCACTAAGAGGGAGCGGACAATGTTTCTGAGTTGCCAATGACAAAACTCTTTGAGGCTTTCATAATTTTTAAGCTGTTGCCTTTCATATGATAAAACAGAATTAGAATTCAAAGCCAATGGTGATATCATTTTATGGCTAAAACGAAATAATCTGAGAGTCTAATGAGTACTAGTTGCTACATTATTCATACATTATGTATATCCTCACAGTAAGTCACAGAGGCATTATCCCCATTGTACAGATGAGGAAATTCAGGCTCAAAGAGGCTAAATTGTACGAGGCAGGGGCGTGTGGTAAAATAATGTATTACAACAATAAAACAATCAGGATGTAATAGGACCGTAAAATTCAATGCTACATTTGTATTTGAGGACTTTTCTTTATTTCCAGATTACCATATGCCTCACTCCTTCCCAAATAAGTACTTCTGGCAGTGCTTTTAGCATATAAATATAATGAGTTTACCTACAAATACAAATATATGGACTATTTTTAGAAACACACATATTTCCTTAGCCAAGAAATTCAGAACCATGACAGATTTGGTGAACATGGTGAATAAACATTTCTCATGGAATTCTGCCTAGGGGATGTGTAGGGCAAATGTTATCATACCAGACAAAAATCTCCCAAGTCTATGTCTACTCAAAATGGTTATCTGAGGGGGAGGAAGAGGAAAAGGAAGAGAAAGATTATAATGATGATGATAACGTTGATGACCAGAACTACATTTTACCCATGGAGAATCCAGAATCATTCTGAAGTGAGCATTTTTCCGAAGACATTAAAAAAAAAAAAAAAAAAAAAAAAAAGAGTTTCTGCATCCACTAGGGTCGTATTATTTCTTCCTTTGGAAATCCATGAATTCTTTTCCCTCTGAAATTCTGTACTCTTTTCACTCTGTGGGTGGTTCCCTGGCCAGGGTGTCCATGGTAGCACTTGCCTTACTGTAAAACCTTTGCTTTCATTCTCAGGAATACATTCTCTTTTCACTTGACAATGAATTACATGTGTAAATCTCTGTGCCCTGTGATCAGGCTGCCTTCCTCAGAGTCTGCTGAAACCCAGGCTGTACAGCAGGCAATAAGGTTTTGTTCTCTTCAAAGGTAGTAATGTGGACAAAGACATCTCCAGCTGGACCCTATCTGAAGCCTGAGAACCAATGCTTTCTATGAACTGCCTGGGTACTTTGCAAAGGAGAGGCTCTGCCCATTCATATTTGCTCTACTGATTAGTAATTGCTCCCTTAGTTACTCAACAATAAAATTTCTTCCTAAATTTCAATAGGACAAAAAATGAGAAATCACTTTCAGTCAAAATTATTTATCATAACTAGGTGCAAAAAAGCAGCAAGAGAGGTGCCTCCTCTCAGTGAGCTTATGAGGCTGAGCAGAGGAGATAAAAACATGGTCGATGGATGTCCTTGTCCTGATTTTGGGGGGCAGAAGAGTCAGAGAACAGGATGAGTGAAAGACACTAAAGAGGTCCAGGAAGGCTTTATGGGAGATGCAGGACTTCAACTGGGCTCCTGAAAGATAGTCTGGGTGGGTCTAGGGTTGAGAACTAGGCTATTTCAAACCTGGCAGGAGTTGGGGACAAGGTGAGCAAAGTTGCAGATACACTCCTTAACAAATCAGGTTCATGAAACACATTAAGAGCAAAACTAAAGTGGCCTTGCAGTTTGGGAAATGGTATACAAAGCATTTAGATGGGGAGAAGTGTTGTCTGGTGAACAGAGAGAACAGCCCTTCCCTCACCCCCTAGCTATAACCACGATACTTTCTTTTAAAAAAGGCTTTTTAAAATATTGATATAGCATAAGAAAAAAAGGAGGGGTTGAATTTCAACAGTGTCTTGAACAAAAGATATTATAGTATGAAGTAAGTCTAGATTTATTTTATTGTTAATAAAAACATTTATTAGGGAAAGCTAAGGAGAATATAAACTCTATATACATGTCCCTGGCTGTAGCCTTTCTATAGATTATAAGGACCTTTCTAGTTTGATTTAAAAAGTAATAGGATTTTTATCTGTCAGAGGAGACAGGGTTAGAACTAAAATAGTAAGATTTCCTTTTGATGGTGTAGAGAACTCATGTAATGAAAAGGAATACAAGTTCTACTCCATTTTACATTCAACAAGTCTGCCAGTCATGTAATTTGCATTATCATAGATGCATTTATACTTTTAATAAACATCAAGATATTGTAGGAATCTGTAGCATGTATAAAATAGACCGCATGATCAAGCAATAAGGAAAGGGAAAAGATTTTAACACTACATTACTTCAGATAAGATCTCCCAAAGTATTCCCTAAAGAAGCTCTCATAGGCCCCTACATCATGGGGATATGCCTCAGTCTGGAAACCTCTCCTAGCATGTCATACAGCTGCTCATTCCTTCTCAAGTTGTGCATATCAGTGTGGTCCCTGGGACCCTTGATATTTTGGGGCTTTGAATAGTAAATTAGGACACTCCTCGGGCAAATGAGTGGTTAGAAACCAGTCTCTATGTGGATAACTATGGAGTAAGAAAGCACTTTTAATGGACCTAAATAAAACCAGGTAAAATCAAGTCATCTGTATAAAGCAGGTAACACAGTGACAAGAACATACCAAGTGCTTAATACAGATTCTAAAAACAATAAAAATATAATGAGAACAACATGAACAACTTTATGTAATAAATTCAATAACTGAAATGAAATGGACAAATTCCAAGCAAAACACAACTAACCAAACTGAAAACAAAACCCAGAAAATCAAAATAAAAAATAGCCCCATAACTCTTACAGAAATTGAATTCATAATAAAAAAGCATTTTTTATCAAGCAAACTGCAGGCCTAGATGGCTTCACTGGTATACTCTATCAAATTCAAGGAAGAAATAATACCAGTCTTATATAAACTTGCAGAAGATAGAAGAAACAAATCCCAACTCATTTTATGAGGCCAGCATGATCCTGATACCAAAACCTGACAAATATACTAAAAGAGAAAAACATTATTGGCCAATATCCTTCACTAAAATAGAACCAAATATAATAAATATATAATAAATATAAGAAAAAATGAGTATAGCAATATATAAAAAGAGTAAAGCATTGTGATCAAATGGAGTTTATCCCAGGAATGGGAGGATGGCTTAACATTTGGGAATCAATTAATGTAATTTGCCATATTAACATAAAATAAAAGAAAAAAAAAAGAGAAGAAACGTGTTACCATTTCAAAAGACTGCAGAAAGTGC
Organism: Taxidea taxus jeffersonii; assembly: GCA_003697995.1. Lineage (NCBI taxonomy): Eukaryota > Metazoa > Chordata > Mammalia > Carnivora > Mustelidae > Taxidea > Taxidea taxus. The sequence continues at coordinate 192,762 of ML101388.1, forward strand.
ACTAAAGAAAATTCAAAATCTCTTCATTAGGAATACTCTCAGCAAACAGGAATAAAAGAGATCAATCTCTGACAAAGGGTATCTAGTCAAAAGCATAAAGCTAACATCATGCTTAATAGTTAAACATTATCATTCTCTATATACTTTATATACTACCTATGTACTATGTACTCTTTATCTTTTTCTGTGCACTAGCACGAGCAGTCAGAAAATTAAAATTTAACTTTACAACAGCAAAAAGAAGTGACAAATAAGGATGAAGCTGTGAAAGATATGCAAGATCTCTACACTAAAAACTATAAAATATTTCTGAGAAAAATCAAAGATGTTTAAGAAAAAGAAGAGATACATTCATAGGCTGGAAGGTTCAATGCTGTTAAGATGTAAAATTTCTCCAAATTGATCTACAGAGTCAACAAAACCCAAATCACATTTCCAGTAAGCTTTATATGAAGAAACTAAGCTGACTGTAGAATTTATATGGTAATACAAACAATCCAGAATAAACCAAAACAATCACGAAAAAGAAAACAGAATTCAAGGGCACTTTTACACACCAGGACTTGCTATAAATCTACAGTATCAAGACAATAGTTTAAGAATATAGAACAGGATGAAGTTCAGAAATAGTCCACAGACATATATAAAGGTCAATTGATTTTTGACCAAGTTACCAAGTCAGTTGAGTGGGGGAAAGAAAAGTCATTTTAACAAATGGTGCTAGGATAGATACTTGTAAGAAGAAAAAAAATCTTAACTGCCACGTCACTTCATACAAAATAATTTTCTTTTTAAGATTCAAGCTGGATTGAAAATCTAAATGTAAAAACCAAAACTATAAAGTTCCTAAGGAAATAAAAAATAGGACACTATCTTTGTAAACTTGAGTTAGGCAATGATTTCTTGGAAAGGACATTAAAAGCACTAACTAAAATTTTTAAAAAATTGATAAAAACTGGGCTTTATCAAAAATCAATAAAGAAGCCAAAGTCTAGGAAAAATACTATATTTATACACATTTATATGAGAAAGAACTCATATCTAAAATGTATAAAGAACTACTATAAAACAATAATTACAAGATGAATAACTCAATTCAAATAGGCAAAACTTGAGCAGAAATTTCAAAAAAGACAACATACAAAGAGGCAATGAGTACATGAAAAGGCACACCATTTCACAGCCATTAAAAAAAATCAAGAAAACTGGAGCACTTGGAGGCTCTGTAAGTTGAGCATCTGCCTTTGGTTCAGGTCATGATCCCAGGGATTGGTTTTTGGGACCAGTCTTGGGATGAGCCCAGGTAGGAAAACTTGCTCAGCGAGGAGTCTGTTTCTCCCTCTGCCCCTCTCCCACACACACTTGTGCTCTCTCTCTCCCTCTCTCTCTCTCAAATAAATAAATATAATCTTTAAAAGAAATCAAGAAGACTGATAAAACCAAACACTGACAAGGATGTAGGAAAGTGGAACTTTCATACACTGTTGATAAGAGCATAAATTATAAAAACACTGTGGATAATTGTTGGAAAATTTCTTTAAAAATTCAGTATACATCTAGCCTATGATTCAGCAAATTCATTCCTAGATTTTCACTCAGGAGGAACGAAAACAAGGCTAAAATATCGTATGCACAAAAAATATTCACAGCACTCTTACTTTATAGTAGCCTCAAACTAGAAACCATCCAAAGGTTCATCAGTAGAGAGTAGAAATACAGCTTTTGGTCAGTTAATTTAATGAAAACTATCAGCAATATAAAAGACTCACTAACTGGTACCTACAACAATACAGATGGATAAAAACAAAACAAAACAAAACAAAAACAAACAACTAAGTTGAACAAATGAAGCCAAATGCATGCATATGTGTGTGCCCACATATTCAAGATCTCGTTTCAGAATGTAGTTACTACAGATGTATACAATTTTCAGAGCTACTTTAAACAATGCATAATACCTATGCATTGTATTGTATGTAAAATATACTTCATTCAAGAAATTAAAAATATGTAAATACATGTAAGAAGTAGCAAAAAAAAAGTCCATGACAAAAGTAAGCATTTCCTATTTAGATCCATTTCTAAGAAATCTCTGAATGATCAGATCATTCAAAGGTTCAAGTTATAAAATATGAGAGCACTTTCCCATTTGCAGATATAAGCTAAACCTGTGAGAAAGTGAATCTTGTATTTTAAAGGGAAATAGGACTAAAGATCATCAACTGCAATACCTCATAAAAATCATTTATGGTGGTGTTGGCCTTTCCAATGTTTGTAATTTCCATGAAATTTTCTTGAGAGCAATGCTTTCAACTACACACGAAGATAGACTCAAAATGGATGAAGGACCTCAACGTGAGAAAGGAATCCATCAAAATCCTTGAGGAGAACACAGGCAGCAACCTCTTCGACCTCAACCACAGCAACTTCTTCCTAGGAACAACGCCAAAGGCAAGGGAAGCAAGGGAAAAAATGAACTATTGGGACTTCATCAAGATCAAAAGCTTTTGCACAGCAAAGGAAACAGTCAACAAAATCATAAGACAACTGACAGAATGGGAGAAGATATTTGCAAACGACATATCAGATAAAGGGCTAGTATCCAAAATCTATAAAGAGCTTAGCAAACTCAACACCCAAAGAACAAATAATCCAATCAAGAAATGGGCAGAGGACATGAACAGACATTTCTGCAAAGAAGACATCCAGATGGCCAACAGACACATGAAAAAGTGCTCCACATCACTGGGCATCAGGGAAATACAAATCAAAACCACAATGAGATACCATCTCACACCAGTCAGAATGGCTAAAATGAACAAGTCAGGAAATGACAGATGCTGGCGAGGATGTGGAGAAAGGGGAACCCTCCTACACTGTTGGTGGGAATGCAAGCTGGTGCAACTACTCCGGAAAACAGCATGGAGGTTCCTCAAAAAATTGAAAATAGAGCTACCTTATGACCCAGCAATTGCACTACTGGGTATTTACCCTAAGGATACAAACGTAGTGATCTGAAGGGGCACGTGTACCCGAATGTTTATAGCAGCAATGTCCACAATAGCCAAGTTATGGGAAGAACCTAGATGTCCATCAACAGATGAATGGATAAATAAGAGGTAGTATATATATACAATGGAATACTATGCAGCCATCAAAAGAAATGAAATCTTACCATTTGCGAAGACATGGATGGAACTAGAGGGTATTATGCTTAGCGAAATAAGTCAACTGGAGAAAGACAACTATCATATGATATCCGTGATATGAGGAAGTAGAGATGCAATGGGGGTGGGGGTTAAGGGGGTAGGAAAAGAAAAAATGAAACAAGATGGGATCAGGAGGGAGACAAACCAAAAGAGACTCTTAATGTCATAAAACAAACTGAGGGGGGTGGGAAGGGGAGGGGGGTGGGGAGGGGAGGGGGGTGGGGAGAGGGTGGTGGGTTTACATTACATGTTTAAATAAATAAATTTTTAAAAAAAGAAGCCACATGTATCACATACAAGGGTGTACACACACACAAACACACACACATACACAGAATCAGAGATAAATCACTAATTGTTAAGAATAGGACACATGGAGTACAAAAAAAAATGATGTAAATATAAAGACAGGTATCGTATCATGGATAGACCATAGATCTAAATCACAACTCCTGAATTAGGCAGGCATGCTAAGCACCACTCTGTAGAAAGGCACAGTTCCAGGAAGCCACAAAGGCAGTTTGGCTATTTGCTGACTGTTGTACTAAGTAAGACCCCAGAGCCAAATTTCAAAAATGTCATCGACTGATCACAAATATTGTTAACACATAATGGGAGTTTCTTTTTCTGCACTTTATGCCCAAATTGCTATTTGAGTATATCTTTACCTCTCCAAAACAAGCAAGCGAGCACTCGAGGGTGTTATTCCTATTAAAACCTTGTAATCATAAACTTATCTTCCCAGCTGAATCTTTAAAAAGTATTTCGCTTATAGTTTACGTCAAGTCTGTGATGGGTTTGCAATGAAATATCCTCTCTGTACTTGCTACTTTTCCAATCTTTTATCTTTTCTGATGAAATTTCAAGCTCTTGTCAAATCGAGGTCGTTACTTTGTCTATTGGCATGGATATTTAGGCTGAATTGGCAAGAGTGCAACCCCGGATGATTCAACTCCTTGCCAAATGGCATTTAGCTAACTTCTGCATGCATGAAAAGGAGACAGCCTATTATCAGGACCAACTTGGTGGAAAAAGGATATACAGTCAGTATGTAATGCACATATCTAAGCAGAAATGTGATGCATATGTTTTTCCTCATTCATAGACGCTCATTCAATTTATATTGTTGCCATAAGTGTTTCATCATCCAAATGCTTAAATTGTGCATAATGATTCCAAATAGCATTGGGCCATTCAGAATTGAGCACTGGGCTTCGCAGACGTGCTAAATTCAGTTACAGAGGCATGACTAGAACATGGTTTCCATGCCTCAAGGGGATAGATTTTTTTAGTAACCTTTGCCAGAACTGCTATATACTGTTTTCTCAACAGAGCTCAGAGACTCTTTGTAATTGTGTAGAAGCTGACAGAAATCATATTAGACTATACCAGTCTTTCAAATCTTTTCAAGTATATCTGCAACGGGTGTAAATAGGGCCAGCAGTCACAATGTATATCTTTTTTCTAACACTAATATTTGTTTTACCCTAGGCAATAAGAATGAAGGTGTGAGAAATGGCATGCTCACAGGCAGTAAGTGGCTTTAAAAAAAGGTCTCCTGTTTACATTCCAGAAGATCATTTATTTATAAACTCCAGAATACAAATCATAAGACTCCCAGAGTTCTTATGTGCTCGGCGCTGAATTGTTATAGGGCAGCTCTTGAAATTTGAAATTTAAAAATGGCAAGGTATTAAAAAGTTTCAGGAAAAATGAAATATGTCCCATATCTAGCACTAACTGAACTAGAGAAACATATTTCTGATTGCCAAAAGGGGCTAGCTCTCTAAAGACTGTAGGCAAACAAAATGCTAACAAGTTTAATTATTCACAATGGCACATTTATGGAGAGTATAATGTTGCAATCAATAATTACAAGTCCACACAAACAGCATTGTAATAATTCTACAAGGCATGTTCAGAAGTGAAATAATTTGGAATTTGAAATCAATAGCATTTATAGACATTGGAAAATGGAAAGTGAATGCCAGTATTTGTATTCTTTCTAGAGCATTCTTACTACCCAGGTTTTAATTATTCCTTAAAAGATTTGCTAGTACCTGAAAGCAAAAGCTAACATTTGCCCTCTCATGTTCAATTAACTCTTTCAGCAGACTTAGGTTTGTCAGAGATCTGCTTTATATATTTATTTATTTCCAGTTTCAAGTTTTTATTTAAATTCCCATTAGTTAATATACAATGCAATGTAAGTTTCAGGAGTAGAATTTGGTGATTCATCACTTACATACAACACCCAGGAGGGAGCTGCTTTATATATAGGAAATGACAAGTCTTCCTGTGAACTAATGTTTTCCTAAACTCTGCCCTTTAGTCGATGTGCCTTCCTCCGGCTTCTTCCTCTATGCACTTCTTGGTCTCCTACCCACTCGTTAGTTCCCTCTACTTCCTGTCAGTCTTCATTAGCCTTCAAACTAAAGTTTTTGACATAAATACTTCCTACCACATGATACTACTTTGTAACTTCTTAAATTAAAATACTCCTTATAATTAAAGATAGGAGAAATTGGGTGAGGGGTATGTGGAAATTCTATGTACTATCCTTTTGACTTTTTTATATATCTAAAATCATTCCAAAACAAAAGGTTTATTAAAAAAAAAATTACTCTTTATACAACACTCGGATTCTTCCTGTTTTTATAAGAATATCCATTTGTCTATATTATTTAAAAACATTATATTAAAAAATATTATATAAACACAGTAACACAAACTTGTGAATATTAATAGTTTTTTAACATAGCATTTATAGTTATTTTTATTAATTGCCATTTATTAAGAAATAATAGCAAATATAATAGCTATATTTTATTGAACTGCTTAACATGTGTATAGCAATCTATTAAGGCTTTTACTTATTTCATTTAAATCTCATGAAAATCCCCAAAGCTATTACTTTCAATGTCAAAAATGGCAAAATATCTTGCCTTTGTATTAGTAACTGGAATACTTTAGATGAGTCCACTCACTTGAGTGCTGCTTTTCACACTACCTTGCTTCAAAAAGTCGTTATGTATTTCTGTTCACACGAATACGGTTCCAGGCATTGTACTACATTATAGATTTGTAAGAGTGCTCAAAAATAGCCCTGTAAACAAGCTGTTATGAGTCCTAAAAAGTAAAGAAAAGATCCTGCTACTTTCTAGTGAAAGTTGTTCTAGTCATGAAAGCATTTATTTCATTGTCAGACCTAGTCTTTGCTGACATTTCTTCAGGTTTTGGAGAGAAAAATATGTATTTAACCATCTCTCTATTAATGGAGTGATGTCCACTCACCTTATGTTTTATCAAATTACTTATCAACTGAAAAAGAAAGAGCAGAAAATTTAATTTCAGGTTACTCCAGAAACTACGGCAACCAGGCTGTTTTGGCAGTCAAAGGGTTTAAAATCCAGATTAGATAGATGGATATATTTACATATTCACTTTTACATTAAACAGAGTAGATGACACATCCCTGTATAAAACCTATTATTTAAACACTTCAAGTGCAAAGTGTTAAAATAAATGGCTCATGACTTATGAAGTGTTAAAATAAACGTTTATTTCAACACCATACATGTCATAAACCATTTATTTCAACACTTTCTACTTCAGAAGGCTCACTCAGACAAAAAGGAAGGATTCCATTTGCTAAGATTATGTCAAGAGGCCAAGACAGAGGATAAAATAGAAGTTGTGATGCTAGAGTACTTGGTTTGGGGAGCCTCGATCAGAAGGTATGGAGGCGAGGTTGAGGCTTCACACCTGGTGAAAGCTCTGTGGCTGTGGTAAGCTCCTCGTCCACACCACCTACTGTGGCTCCGTTTAGACATCACCACTATCTTAACCAACTGTGAGGCTTTAGGGCATACCTGAGCATCAAACTGCAAATGAAATGTACTGGTTGTAATGTATTTCTACAAAGAAAACATACATTTTATCTTATGTCTCCATTTGTGAAGAGCCTGATGTAAACCAAACTCATTAGGAAACAAAAGCTTCCAAGAATAAAGTCAAAGTTTCATAAGCACAATGAGTGCATATGCTTACACAGCACTTCTTACACACTTAGCTCTGTTCTAAGTGCTGTACAAATATTAATGAATTAAATCCCCCAAACAGCTGAGATAGGTAGGTACACTTATTTCTGCCATTTTTCCCAGATGAGAAAACTGATGTATAGGGTGCCTGAGTAACTTGTGCAGGGGGAACTGATAAGTAGTGGCACCAGGATTTTAACCCAAGCAGTTATCTCCAGAGTCTCCACAGTTCGTCTCTGTGCTAGGCTGCGGCCTTTTAGAAATAGAATAGCAGACTATTTTGTCGCAGACTCTAGAAGTTATGTCAAGTTGAGAAGTTGTCAAATTCCTCACTTCATTTTCCAGGCAGGAACAGCCCATATGGGTGAAAATTTCTTTACTTTGTAAACAAAATCACCAAATAAAAAGTATTAGTGATGTGTCTACATGAAATCAGTATTGACCGATTGCAATTGACAGTTGATTATGCATTCTTTCACTTTTGCCTATTTTAAGATTTTATTTTCCTAAAAAGGTTGAATGTTCACAGGTAAAATGAGAATGTTTGATAGCGACTAAATTCCCTTCAGGGTATCTCTATGGCCTTCTGACAAAAATTCTGGTAAATGTTTCCATTTTCAAGTAAACCCAGTAGCAGTCTACTTGATATTCCAAAGCTCTTTCAGGGGTCTATTTTATGAGATCACTATTTCCATCCACTACGGCTCTTTCCATCCAAAGGCCCCACCTACAAATACCATAACACTGGGTGTTGGGATCTCAGTATACAAATTTTGGGAGGACACAAACATTCAATCCAATAACAGCAACCAACCCCTTTGGTAATCTCAAGGCCAAAAACTGGTAAAACGTAGGAGACTGAGGCCACCATGACATATGAAGAACATACTTTTAATGTATTATAATGAAAAGGAAAACTCTGAGATAATTAATTATGGGGATATTTGGCATTTCAAAAGAGGAAACTGAAGTGTGGCAAAATTGTTAAATGTACTAAACAAAAAAGAGGCACAGAATTTTTTCGAGTAATAGGTTGGATAATATTAAAATATGTACTCATAGAATTATAAAATTTCTGTATCTGATATTTTGTTATTGGAATATAAATTACTTCAAACAATGTAATTTTGATAATTATCATATATCACCTATATTAAATAAATGAGATCTATCTTCTATCTTCTAATAAATGAGACCTGAGATTTAAGGATTATTATTGAGTGAAGTTTCATATATATACATATATATTTATATATATTTTGAGTATGAATATTTTTCTAGCTTCTTTTCAATTTAAGGGAAGTTGTATACAATCAGTTGGAAAGTAAAATCTGAATTAATGAATTTAATCTCTACATTTAAAGTATTCAAGTATTTTCATCTAGTAAATCAATAGGCATTTATTGAATGCTAACTATAAAGCAGCTACTATGTTTAGAGGTGGTGATATAATTTATTGTAATACCTGCTAATGGCTGTAATAAAACCTAGGCAAGGGACCATCACAGCTCAGGAAAGGTGCAATATACTTTTTGGTTGGGTAACCTTTAACAGAAGATGATGAGCTAAGTCTTAAAGGATAAATAGCATTTTAGAAGGCAGGGATAGGAATCACAGAACTGTATGAGCAAAAGAAAAAAGATCAGGAAATAACTGGAAAATCAGGTATGTAACAAGGCCTAAAAGTAAAGGACAAATTAGGAAAGACAAGAAGGGGACACGTCTGGGTAGAAAGTATGGCAGGTAACTTTGTGACCCACATCTCATTCTACTTTTGCCCCAGAACATCTGCTATCACAGCAAGAGCCTACTAGGCATAGGCAAGTATAAGGTCTCGGACTAAGTCAAGACTACGGAGATAAGAAATGAGGTTAAAAGGTTCAGGCGCATTCAAAGCTAGATTCTACAGAAACTTGTCATTAATTAGATGTGCAGAGTAAGATGGGGGGAGGTATCAAGAAGGCTCAGAGGCTAATGTCATTAACTATAATGATTTTTAAGGTTTGTAGAGGATAATACACTGGAATTTGGGCAAGCACCAGAGGCTATCTAGGTGGAAACTATCTGAGCTACTTAAGAACATAGAATATAGCCCGTTATTTATATTTAGCTTTGCCGCACACAGTGCCCTGTATGACTGGTATTCTGTAAATGTCCTATTTATGAACAATAGCCTAGGTCTGAAAAGGTTGAGACAGTGTTGACTACTGGAAAGTATCTGCTAAAATGCTGTCCAACTGAAAAAACCACGTAGGGCCTTCAAGAGTCATAAAACCTCGGTATAAACTCTGCTTTCCTCTTTTTTTTTTTTTTAAGATTTTATTTATTTATTTGACAGACAGAGATCACAAGTAGGCAGACAGGCAGGCAGAGAGGGAGAGGAGGAAGCAGGCTTCCCGCTGAGCAGAGAGCCCGACTTGGGGCTCGATCCCAGGACCCTGAGATCATGACCTGAGTCGAAGGCAGAGGCTTTAACCCACTGAGCCACCCAGGCGCCCTGCTTTCCTCTCTTAATAACAACTGTGAGCTGGATTTTACTCACTCTAAAAATAAAGCTAACAACACCTATCTCATAAGGTTGTTATAAGAATCAAATAAAATTCTGAAAATGCTTTGATATAGTAAAGGAGCTACACAAATAGTAGTTACTACATCTAAAAAGTAGCTTTAGAAATTGATGGACATATCGCAGACGGATTATGAAGTTTCTGATGATGAGGATGATGGTAATGATGAAAGTTAACATTTATGACCTTACTATGTGCTAGGTAGATCTTTAAATATTTCTGCAGTTCACTCTTAATGATGATGGCAGAAGCTGAGCAATAGAAAGACCAGTGAACCAAAGCAGTCAATCAAGATGGGTAGTGACTTAAGGTCAGTAGATGAGGATCAGGTGGCATAACTGAGACAAAGCCGGTGCACAAAGCCAAGGTGGTAAAATGAAGGCAAGAATTTCAAAGAACGGTGATGGATGACTATGAAACAGTAATTTGGAAGAAGTAGTGAAATAGTAAAACCATTATATTAACATCATTCATTTTTGCTCACATTAAAAGTCAACAAGAATTTTAATTCTTATCTTCTCTCCTCTTTCTTCCCTCATCTCTGTTCAAGGTAGGCTAGCCGGACTAAAATAGGTAAATGATACGGAACCAGGCATATACAGATGGGTATGTACACATATTTCTACATATATATAAAGTTACTTTTCACCACTGTCATTCTTGGCAAATAAAACACTATAATCATCTTGTAGTTGAATGGTATATAATGCAATGAAAGGTCTTCACAGGGCAAAAAAAAATATTATGTTCTCACCCTTTTACTTTCTTTAGCAGAGATTAGTTCCAGAAATATAAGGTATCATCACTTCTCAAAAAATGCTGTAGGTTATAAGATTGCTCCTCTGCAGTTGGCAACATGTAATAAATGTACTTTATTCCTAAACATCAATCAGTTTCAAGAATGGCAGCTCCTGGTACAATGGTAATAACAGAAATAGCTAATAAGTACTATAGGCATTAAAACACTGGATGACAGATGTGAAGACTTCTTGTTATAAAAGAACATTCTCTTATATAATTATGGTTTTATAACTAGTTACATCAGTTTCTAAATATTTGGTTTTTAAGATTTCTGTATCTCTTTTGTGAGCAAACTTATACGGCAGTGTTCTTTACTGACATAAGAAATAAGATATAGAAATATATTAAAAACTATATGAAGTTATTTATGGTAGGTGTGGTGGCACTAGGCCATATAATGTAAAGATACCCCCATTTAAAGAATTACGAAAAGTGTGGTTTGGGAGCATTTTAATTGCATTTAGTTTAATCAGCAAAAATATGAACTCAACATAAAGATATTTGTGACACAAATTACCCTGAAGTTAAAATGTTTAAGCAACTTATGAAATAGCCATGCGAATATATATATGTATATATGTACACATATATTTTGCTCTAAAACTTAAACCCAGTTAATTTTAATTTTTAAAAATACTATTGTCATTGGAAGATTGCCATGTGAGTTTCAGGAGTCATGATGAAAAATAATCTTTTTTATGATTTATATTTATATTTTATCTTAACTTTTGATCAAAGCCTCTAAACTAGCAGTTTGGGGATACATTTCCTTTTACTGGAAAATACATAAAGGATAATATCATTCTTATTTATTTTTGCCTTTCAGGAGGTAGAAATTATAAGCATTTACTGGTAGAAAGGAAAATATCAGACTTAGGTATATAGTCAGTTTTATTCTAGATCCATGCTGAGAAAGAAAACAATGAATGTTACACTTCATTTATAATTTCCACTGTGAACATGATAAGGAGTAGTATATTCTGAAATCAAATTAATCCACAGTTGCCACATTTAAGATACAGTGAAAATCCCTAATTCAAGTGTACAGTATCACCTATAAAGCCAAAATAAATGGGGTAAGATAAGAGTTCTCAATCTTGGGTTATAGTGTCAATGCAAGACTTGAGCTGTGTTAATTCAACAAGCTTGATCTTGATTGCCAAAGCATGCTTGTCAATATTTAGCTCCCAGGGGGCATGTCAGGGGCCTTTATAGAAACTAGCTTAAATACAAAATACCATAGCAGGATTTGTGATCCTTTTCCTAACACTCAGATTAAACTGCTGATTTTTTTTCTTTTAGCTTTTTAAAGCAGGAACGTGTTTTCCATGCTTCTATAGTAACAAGAAGAGGAGAAATTGCATAGAAGAATTGTAAATGCTGCTATTAGGATTTCTTGAAACCCAGATAAAATTCTGTCACATGAAATCACTGTAAGGTTTTTTTTTTTTTTAAAGATTTTATTTATTTATTTTACAGAAAGAGATCACAAGTAGGCAAAGAGGCAGGCAGAGAGAGAGGAAGGGAAGTAGGCTCTCTGCTGAGCAGAGAGCCCGATGCAGGACTCGATCCCAGGACCCTGGGATCATGACCTGAGCCGAAAGCAGAGGCCTTAACCCACTGAGCCACCCAGGCACCCCACTATAAGGTTTTTATCAGAGGTTTGAAATAACCATTTCTCTACTATGATTACAATATCGAAAAAAAATTTGGAAAAAATGTTAATCTGTATTCAGAAACAAGTGTAATACAGAAGAGATGATGGGTAATGATTCCCATAAACTTAAAAACAAATAGTCTGCAATTTTCATAACTCTAACTCAGAATCTTCTGTTACAATGATGCTCTGAGGTTTTGCTAAAAGTTTCTGTAACCACTTTTCTTTATAACTAGGAAAATGCAGTGAAGACCAATCTTATGATGAAGAAAACCTACACACTCAATGCTGATTAAGAATAAAATGATATGAAAATAATATTTTTGTCTAAATACATTTCTCATTGCCTTCTGGCTTTCTGGCTTAATAGATATGGATTAGAAATGTACGTCTACCTTTTTATTGAGACTGACAAAGCACTCTATGAGACTGGGTATGATGAAGATGACAAAAATAAAAACAAAAACAAAATGTTAAACACGTATCTCATAATTGAAAAATCATCCCTTTCACTTGGTGATCAAAATTTTCATACATCTCAAGACCATATAACATAACTGAACATGCCCTTGATTTTACCAACCTTAGTTTTTTATCCAAAATAAAGGCTAAAGATGAAACTGGACTGACAATGAATCAATGAGACTGGGCTGAAACAACCAAAAGAACCAGACCACGATCCAGCTATTTTTGGTTAGCTACAGATAGCTGTGACTGGTAATTCTGATTTTTTAATACATCAATGGCAAATTTCTCTTCTCAGTCTACACATTTCTGAATTGGAAATGTCAGTGATTCATTGAAATGGTACCAGTTTTGATTTATCATACTTGCTTTACTAAGGTAAGACAAATGTACATATGTTCTTAAATTCTATTTAAACTTCTATGTAGTGAGAAATTTTCCCATCATTGTTCCTAACTTAAACTTCCTAAATGTCAACTGGCCCTCACAATATGATAATAATCATAATTTTATATATAAGAAACAGGGCTCAGATGGATCAGGTGAGCACAATGCAACACCACAAAGCTAACATATGTTCAAATCAGGACTTGAACCTGGGTCTACTGATAACAACCTGGGTGCTCTATCAACATATCAGAGATTTCCTGATCAAGGCAAAGCCTATATACAAAATGCTGACACTTCTGTACCTAAAAACGTTTCTATTTTTAGAGAAATGTTACCTTCTAGCATGTCTAAGATTAGTAATAGAAAAGACAAAGCCACAGTTTTCAGTTATATTTTGCCTTGTCTATTCTTAGAAAACCACTTCAATTTCCCCACTGTAGATAATAATGGGACAATCGGTTTTTCCTCATTATCTCTTCCACCCTTGGACACTGCCTTATTGGATACTGGGAGTCCTAATCATAAGTACATTATCCTACTCTTGCCATTGTTCATCACACTCTGGCCTCATTAGAATGTAAAGTTTCTAAAATTCCCACATCATGGTAGTAGGTTCTTTTCATACCCTTTCCCTCTGTCTGATGTTCTAAGTACTGATATTATTGCATGACTGGCATATTTTTATCATACAAGTCTTAACTCAAATGTCATTTCTCCAAAACACTTACCTGAGCTCCAGTCTAAAGTTCCACCCCTTTCTTTCTCTATCACAATGATATCACCTAGTTTTGCTGTTTTCACAATGGTTAGAAGTATCTGAGATTATTCTTACTTATCTCCCTGCCCTCACCTCCAATCCTGCTCATTGCTCTATGCTCAGAAGTCTGGAACAGTACCTAGCATATGGTAGGCTCTCTTATAATTATGTTTTTAATGGATATATAATTGAATCATTCTCTTTAACATCTAGATATTATATATTCTACAAAAATTGTTTAAGAATAACATTTGTCTTTCTCAAATCTATCTCTGGGGATCTGAATGTAACAGAATTTGTGTCACTATGATGTATAAACAACCTCATGTCTATTTTCTGTTATGTAGCATAGATTGCTTATATCAATACTATTATGAGATAAACACAATATTTAACCTTCTCATTAAACTTTTTTAAAAAATTTGTTTGACAGAGATCACAGGTAGGCAGAGAACCAGGCAGAGAGAAGAGGAAGGGAAGCAGGCTCCCCACCGAGCAGAGAGCCTGACACGGGGCTCCATCCCAAGACCCCGGGATCATGACTCAAGCCGAAGGCAGAGGTTTTAACCCACTGAGCCACCCAGAAGCCCTTACCTTCTCATTAAACTATTAAACATAATTTTTCTTTAATTATTCTAGGTCTCCTACTGACTTGCTCAGTTTCAAACATGGAACCTATCTACTCAAAAGTCAGAACATTTTGTTAATCTCCCCTTAAATGATCAATTTTCTAAGAAAAACCTGTTTCTTTATTGTAGTATAAATTTGATTCCTCTATCCAGAATTTTATAAATTAAACATTCCATATCAAATGTATTCTACAACATTTTTACTGAGGAAAAGTTATATATTGTGCCTTGAGTAAAAGTAAAAATGACTTTTAAGTCCTATGAATTTAGACTAATAGTACTATTGAATAAAGTTATTACCAATTATCAGTTTTTTTTAGATAAAAGATGGAGATATCCAGAAATAAAGTACTTAATCTAAGTTTCCCAAGTATTAGCTCATAATAATTTTAACAGAATATGAATTTCAGAGAAATACTGTGCTAGAAAATCTGTATGAGCCATTCCTCTGAGTTCAGAAGGGTATTAATAAAAGTCCCTAGGCAGCAACATCCACTTGGCTTAGCATGTCAAGGGAAAATACCAGCCAAGGAAAGAAAAATAGTGCAATTCTGCTTAGAATGCTCAGCTGTAAGGAGAAGAACGCTTTGCATCAAAGAGAGAGTGCTTAGGGAACATGAAGGCAGAATCTAGGAGGGCTACCCAATACCCAAATAAATATTACTCTGGCCTGCAGTTCAGGGTAACTGGATCTTTGGTCTTCCCATGCAATTCAGTTCAATACTCCATTAAACCTTGTCAAGTGACCTCTGGTGGGTTTGTAATTTTCTTCATATCTTATGTGAATATTTCAAATGAATGCTACATCATCTAGTTCTGTCCCTCCCTTTAGCAGACTAGTGAGAAACAAGAGTCTTATTTAGGTCAGAGTAATTTATCTGACCCACAGCAGAAAGTTCCTGAAGAGCTCAGCATCTTAGCCCAAATGCTGATTTAAAAAGAGAGTACGGGAGTTGGGAACACAATTTTTTCTCTTTGATCTGGGATAAGCCTTCAAGGCAGCCTGAAGTTGTAGGTTGCTGAGGATTATATTCCAGCTCATTCTTCAATTTTGGTGGGGATAAGAAGGCTTAAGATCTGATTTCATGTCTGTCAGTTTTGAGGAAGTGTAGAGTTAGAATCCAACTTCACAAAACTCCATAGCTAGTCTGAAAGATCAGGTGTTATATTCTTTTTTCAGCTGTGTGTGTGTTTTCTGTTAAGCTACTGAGGAGAAGCTCTATTGTTAGTGAGAGAGTATTGTACTTAAATCACATGAGAGTCCTTTTATTCTGACCGTCATTAAGTGAGCATATGTGGACAATCATCTCTCTTCTCTGAATCTTGGTTCTGTTATCTTGAAATGTTCACCATGATTCTTCAGAGAATTAAATGAGAGAAGAAACATGAAAGCAAGGGAGCTCTGAGTACCACATGGGGGCACATCATTTGGCTTTTCTGGCAGTGTAGTTAGAAGAGCACAGGACCCCTACTAGCTGTTGGGGGAGCTCAAAATTTATGCCTGGGGCAATGATGACACCTGACTCAGCATTCAGCTTTCCTTGGGAATAGCCGCTGTTAGCCCCTCAAGAATAATATACTTGTCAACAGCTCCAGCTGCCCTAGATCTCTCAGGGGCTAATGATAATTTTTAATTTGTGTGCTTTTTAAAAATATTCTAGGAAAACCAGGTATATTTTACAACTATTATAATTGACAATCATGAAGAATTTCTAATGGCATGGCAAAATACTTATGATGGTGTAATTTTAAGTGAAAAAGAATGAGAATAAAAATGAATATTCAGTGTTTTTCTATGATGATAAAATATAAATTGTTTGTGTATGCACGCACACACATATACTAAAGGTGAATAGGGATTAGACCCAGATGATAGACTTAATTGGTGATTTTTATCTTCTTTTTTTATGTTTCTCTATTATCCAGATAAAAATTTTCAATAGTAATTTGTTTTGATAACAATTTAGATGTGTCAACTCTATTGAGTTTGAGATTATTATAATATGGGAAGATGTGGTATGAAGGCTACTTGTTATATTACTGGTGGCCTTGTCACTCACTGTCTAAGTCTCTTTCCTTTTCCCAGCCTTGACCAGGACCAATGTGTGAATATAATTTCTGCCATCCAAGGGTACTATACCTATGCAGAGAAAGGAGGAACATTTTATGTCTTTCCCCTGATATTTGCTTTTTACCGTGAATACCTGATTGCTGTAATGCTATTTATTTATTGTATTAAACAGCTTGGGCTGCCATAACAAAATGCCACTGGGGGGAAAAATGCCATGGACTAGGTGGCCTCAATAGGCCTAAACAATAGGAATTTATTTTTCATAGCTCTGGAGATGGAGAAATTCAAGATCAAGGTGCCAGGTGATTCAGTTCCTTGGGAGGGCTCTCTTTGGCTTTCAGTCAGAAGTCTTCTATGTCCTAACACAGAGAGAGAGCTCTCCTATCTCTTCTTAGAAGGGAACCACCTTTATGACCTCATTTAACTTTTATTACCTCCTCATAGGCCCTATCTCCAAAAGCATTGGGGCTTAGGACTTCATCATGTGAATTTTGGGGCAGACATAATTCAGTCTGTAGCTGAATAATTCACTCAAAATGAGCTATAAATACTCAAACTTAAGATGAACTGTAACTCCTAAAAATTATCCCTCTGAAAGGAGAGTCACCATATAGTCAAGATCTTAAAGTCTTTTAATTATGTAGTATTCTCCCAATAAATTTATATTTTAAATAAAACTACTTCATGTGATACTTTGGGTATTTAGGTAATTATCTGATAGAATTCTTTTAAATAACTAGGTAAATAAATCTAAAACTGGTTTAATAATTATTTCTGTATAATGAGAAATGACCTCACAACTGAAAAGGCTGGCTATTAGAAAAAAATCCATTTAAAATTTAAAAGTTGTCAAAATCATGAATATATCCTTCTTTGATTAATAAGGAAAAAAGTCCAAAATTGAGGTGTATTGGCATTTGTAGCTTGATATAAAATTTTCACTGACAGAATCATATATGATTTCACAAACTATATTATCTCAAATAAAATTAACAACTCAGGAAACAATAGATGTTGGCGAGGATGCAGAGAAAGGGAAATTCTCTTACATTGTTGGTTGGAATGCAAACTGGTATAAGCACTCTGAAAAACAGTATGGCGTTTCCTCAAAAAATTAAAAAAAGAACTACCCTCTGATCCAACAATTGCATTACTAAGTATTTACCCCAATGATACAAATGTAGTGATCTGAAGAGGCACATGTATCCCACTGTTTATACTAGCAATGTCCACAATAGCCAAACTATGGAAAAATCCCAGATATCCATTGACAGGTGAACGGATAAAGAAGATGTAGTATATACAAGCAATAGAATATTACTCAGCCATCAAAAAGAATGAAATCTTGCCATTTTCAATGACATGGATAGAACTACCTGGTATTATGTTAAGTGAAATATGTCAGTCAGAGAAAGACAAATATATGATTTCACTCATGTGGAATTTAAGAAACAAAACAGATGAACAGAGGGGAAGAAAAGGAATGAAAACAGAGAAGGAAACAAACCATAAACGATTCTTAACTATAGAAAACAACAACAACAACAAAAAAACAAAAAACAAATTGAGGGTTGCTAGAGGAAAGGTTGATGGAGGGATGGGGTAACAGGGTGATGGACATTAAGGAGGGCATATGATGTAATGAACATGGATATTATATAAGACTGATGAATCACAGGCCTATACCTCTGAAATCAATAATGTATTTCATGTTAATTAATTGAATTTAATTTAAAAATGTTTTTTGAAAAAAAAAAGATAAAAACAGAGACAGAGGTGAACCATAGAGACTCTTAAACCTAGGAAACAAACTGAGGGCTGCTAGAGGGGAGGTGGGTAGGGGATGGGGTAACTGGGTCTCAGGCATTAAGGAGGGTACATGATGTAATGAGCACTGGGTATTGTATGCAACTGATGAATCACTAAGTTCTACCTCTGAAACTAATAATACAGTACATGTTAATTAAATTGAATTTAAATAAAAATAGATTAATAACAATAAATAAATAAAAGAAAATAAGATATTAAATATTATTAGTAGGTGTTTAAAAACTGCCTTCACATTCATAACATGTATTCATTCAAACTGGCTGAAAACTATTTTTTCTCAATCTTCTCATGAGAAAATTGAGAGTTGTCTTATAATAAAAGGCATCCTTGTATTTGGACATGAATTGCCATTATCTGACACTCAAACCACAAAAAGTGTAGTATATGAAGTACCTACAAACTAGTGTTTACTTGGAAGCTAAAGACCATTCTGCTCAATAATGGGTCAACCAGTAAATCAAAGAAAAACTTAAAGAATTCACGGAAACCAATGAGAACGAAGACACGTCGGTCCAAAACCTATGGTATATGGCGAAGGTGGTTCTAATGGGGAAATATATAGCCATCCAAGCCTCAATCAAAAAAATAGAAAAATCCTGAATACACAAACTGTTTTTACACCATAAAGATCTGGAGAATCAACAACAAATTAAACCTAACCCACACACAAGAAGGGAAATAATTAAGATTAGAGCAGAGATCAATGAATTAGAAACCAGAAATACAGTAGAACACATCAATGAAACTAGAAGCTGGTTCTTTGAAAGAATTAATAAGATCAATAAATCACTGGCCAGACTTACCCAAAAGAAAAGAGAAAGAACCCAAAATTAATAAAATTATGAATGAAAGGGGAGAGATCATAACAAACAGCAAGGAAATAAAAAACAATTATCAGACATTATTATCAACAGCTATATGCCAATAAGTTAAGCAACATGGAAGAAATGGATGCATTCTTGGAAACCTATAAACTACCAAGACTGAAACAGGAAGAAACTGACAATCTGAATAGACCAATAACCAGTAATGAGATTGAAGCAGTGATCAAAAGCCTCCCAGAAAATAAAAGCCCAGGACCTGATGAATTCCCTGGGGAAGTCCACCAAACATTCAAAGAAAAAATAATACTTATTCTCCTGAAGTTGTTTCAAAAAATAAAAATGGAAAGAAAACTTCCAAACTATTTTTTTATGAGGCCAGCATTACCTTGATCCCAAAACTAGACAAAAACCCAAGCAAAAAGGAGAATTACAGACCAATATCCCTGATGAATATGGATGCCAAAATTCTCAACAAGATTCTAGCTTATAGGATTAAGTAGTACATTAAAAGGATTACCCACCACGACCAGGTAGAATTTATCCCTGGGATCCAAGGGTGGTTCAACATTCACAAATCAATCAATGTGATAGAACACATAAATAAGAGAAGAGACAAGAACCACATGGTCTGGGTGCCTGGGTGGCTCAGTTATTGAGCAGCTGCCTTTGGCTCAGGTCATGATCCCAGGCTCCCCGGGATCCAGCCCCACACTGGGCTCTCTGGTCAGTGGGAAGCCTGCTTCTCTCTTCCTCTCTCCTACTCCTCCTGCTTGTGTTCCCTCTCTCGCTATGTTTCTCTCTGTCAAATAAATAAAATCTTAAAAAAAAAAAAAAAGAACCACATGGTCCTCTTATGCAGAAAAAGCATTTGATGAAATAGAGCATCTTTTCCTGATTAAAATTCTTTAGAGTATAGGGATAAAGGGAACATTCCTCAATTTCATAAAATCCATCTATGAAAATTCCTCAGTGAATATAATTCTCAATAGGGAAAAGCTGAGACCCTTTTCCTTAAGATCAGGAACATGACAAGGATACCCACTCTTGACACTATTGTTTAACATAGTACTAGAAGTCCTAGCAACAGCAATCACACAATAAAAAGAAATAAAATGTATTCAGATTGGCAAAGAAGTCAAACTCTCTCTCTTCACAGATGACATGATACTTTATGTGGAAAACCCAAAAGACTCCACCCCCAAATTATTACAACTCATGCAGCAACTCAGCAATGTGGCAGGATACAAAATCAATTCTCAGAAATCAGTTCCTTTCTTACATACAAACAATGTAACTGTAGAAAGAGAAATTGAAGAATCGATTCCATTTACAATAGCACCAAAAACCACAAGATACCTTGGAATAAACCTAACCAAAGAGGTAAAGGATCTACACACTAGGAACTACAGGACACTCATGAAGGAAACTGAACAAGACCAAAAAAAGAAAAAAAAAGGAAAAACATTCCATGTTCATGGATCAAAACAATAAACATTGTTAAAAAGTCTATGCTGCCCAGAGCAATCTATATGTTCAATGCCATCCCGATCAAAATACCAAGGGCATTTTTCAGAGTGCTGGAACAAACAATCCAAAAACTTTTATGGAACCAGAAATGACCCCAAATTGCCAAGGAAATGTCAAAAAAAGAAAAATAAAGCTGGGGGCATTACGTTGCCTGATTTCAAGCTATATTACAAAGCTGTGATCACCAAGACAGCATGATACTGGCATATAACCAGACACATAGGCCAATGGAACAGAATAGAGAGCCCAGATATGGACCCTCAACTCTATGGTCAAATAATCTTTGGCAAAGCAGGAAAAAACATACAGTGGAAAAAAGTCTCTTCAATAGATGGTGTTGGGAAAATTGGACAGCTATGTATAGAAGAATGAAACTCAACCATTCCCTTATTCCATACACAAAGATAAACTCATAATCGATGAAACACCTCAATGTGAGACAGGAATCTATCAAAATCCTAGAGGAGAACATAGGCAGTAACCTCTTCAACATCGGCCACAGCAACTTCTCTCAAGATACATCTCCAAAGACAAGGAAAACAAAAGCAAAAATGAAATTTTTGGACCTCATCAAGATAAAAAGCTTCTGCACACCAAAGGAAATAGTCAACAAAACAAAAAGGCAACCCACGGAATGGGAGAAGATATTTGCAAATGACACTATAGACAAAAGGCTAATATCCAAGATCTGTAAAGAACTTCTCAATCTCAAGATCCAAAAAACAGATAATCATGTCAAAAAATGGGCAGAAGACATGAACAGACACATCTCAAAAGAAGACATACAAATGGCTAACAGAGACACAGAAAAATGTTTATCATCATTAGCCATCAGAGCGATTCAAATCAAAACTACATTGAGATACCACCTTACACAGTTAGAATGGCAAAGATTGACAAGGCAAGAAACAACAAATGTTGGAGAGGTTGTGGAGAAAGGGGAACCCTCTTACACTGTTGGTGGGAAAGGAAATTGGTGAAGTCTCTTTGGAAAACAGTGTGAAGCTTCCTCAAAAGGTTAAAGAAAGAGCTACTGAATGACCTGGCAATTGCACTACTGGGTATTTACCCCAAAGATACAGATGTAGTGAAAAGAAGGGCCATATGCACCCCAGTATTCATAGCAGCAATATCCTCAATAGCCAAACTGCGGAAAGAGCTGAGATGCCCTCTGACAGATGAATGGATAAAGAAGATGTTGTCCATATACACAATGGAATATTACTCAGCCACCAGAAAGGATGAATACCCAACTTTTGCATCAACATGGATGGGACTGGAGAAGATTATACTAAGTGAAATAAGTCAAACAGAGAAAGTCAATTATCATATGGCTTCACTTATTTGTGGAACATAAGTAATAGCATGGAGGACATTAGGAGAAGGAAGGGAAAAATGAAGGGGGGACATCGGAGGTGAAGATGAACCATGAGAGACTGTGGACTCCAAGAAACAAACTGAAGGTTTTAGAGGAGGTAGTGGGGAGATGGGTGAGTCTGGTGATGGGTATTAAGCAGGGCATATATTGCATGGAGCACTGGGTGTTATATGCAAACAATGAATCATGGAACACTACATCAAAAACTAATGATGTACTCTATGGTGACTAACATAACATAATAATAGAAAAAAATAAAATAAACTGGTCATTAACACTAACTCTGTGGATACGACACTGAAATACTGGAGATATATGCTCGTCTAATTGGTAGTTCTCTTCATACCACATAGCACAGTTGCTATTATCTACTATGTTTAAGAGTTATTCCTTTACTAGGTTATAAGCACCTCAAGACCCAGGGCCATATATGTTTCTTCACCACTTCCCTCCAACAGATTGTTTGGCATACGTATATGGACACTCAGTATTTGTTAAAGGAAAGAAGCAGGGAGAAAAGTAGGCAGGGAGACAAAGAAATCACTAAACAACCTAACAATCTCCCATTAGGAGTCTGAATTCATAAACAATGGGAGAAAGGGTTTAGCTTTCCTGAAGAAAGGATCTGTTCCACTATGGTGTTGAAAAACATCAGTACTGCAGAATAATGTCTGTAAACTCTGTACTCCTTGACCCTTCTCCTTCCCCAAATCTGCCTCCTTGCATATCTGAACCAAGTGTTAACATTCCTCGTATTTGAACTACTCCTATGGGTTACATCATAGATCTCCAGAAGAATCTAATTAAAAAATATATACATTATCTGTGGGAGTTAATTAGCTATGCCATTTACACCATTTCTCGTTCACATGGACTTGGACTATGAAGGTTGTGAGGAGGCAAAACATAGAACAAGTAAATTCTGCTGTGAGTATGAGGCCAAAAATAGAATACAAGCAATCACTACCTTAAGGTGGGCTTGGGCCATAAATGTTTGGTTCAACTGCAGAAAGACAGGAGGACTCTTGGAATCTGTCCTCTAAGAAGAAGTAAAAGTGCAAGGGACAAAGAAAGATAAATTTTGTCTAGTTCAGTTCTTCAAGAGCCAGCCCTGCTATGCTGAATATTTTTGAAGCAAGTTAGTTACCAAAGTTCTGTCATAAACTCTTTTATATATTTTGAGCAACTTTAGTTAGGAAGATTTCTGTTCTTCCTCCTGTGTTGGTCCCCCAAGTATTTATTAAGCACCTAGTACTATATCCCAGGGACTTTGCTAATGGGGTATTTTTTTTTTAATGACTTACAGAGCATTTCTGGGCTGAAAGAACTTTCAGACTCATAAGAGGCAGAGATGTAAACAAATAATCACCACACAAATGGCAAGTCCTTTGACAGAAGGACCCTGAGAGTGTGCAGAAGCCCTTGAAGGGAACATCTAATTTTTCCAGAGAGTTCACAGAGAAGATGTGCTTGCATATGGAAGGAAAACTGGGATCTCCCCAAACACCAGAAAAGCCAGAGAGAAGAAGCCTGGTGCACAGCAGAAGAGAGTGGTTCCCTGAGCCTAGAGTCCAGCTGGATCTACGAAGGGGAGCAGGCAGGAAAACAGCTGGAAAGGTGGTTGGGGTGAATTTGTGCACATAGAAGTTTGAAATTTAGAGAAAATTGGGTATGGTGTAGAGAATAGAGAGGAGATGGGAGAGAAATGAAGTAGAAAACCAGGTAGGAGTTTATTTCAATGTTCCCAGTCAGAAATAAAATGGGAGTGGCGGTGGACGGGGGATAGTCAGAAGAAAAAGACCAGCTAAGAGAAGCATCAGGCAAGCAGGGTTTTTTAGGCTTTAGAGATCAATAAGATCTGGTAATACTTATCATAGCCTCCCCTTACGATCTTAGAAGAGGTTGAAGGTTAATTTGAAGGTTAAACTGTAATACAAATCAAAGAGACTGTTATTTTAAATTCAATGTTTTTCAAGAAATCTGCATATTATCCACACTCTGCTGATACCATATTTTGAAAGCCCTACAAAAACATCAATTATATTAGCTCAGATTAAAACAATGTGCAGAACTAGCTACTAGGGCATAAATATACAGACCATTTTCAATTTATTGTCTGCTCACCACATCCCCCAAATATCTGTATTCTCCATTCTCCCATTGGATGAACTACTGAATCACAGTATTTGAATGGAAAGACTTCCACACCTTGAATAACTGATCTCGAACATGCTCCCTTATGATTAAACATTCACTGTGTTCTTCTCTCTGAAGTATATTTATATCAATAACCTTAGTTCCCTTTGCCCTTATGTCATGGTGTTTCTTTTGAAGAGCTAACACCCTGAGATAATTGTGAGCATTTTTTCCAAACAAAACAAAACAAAACCCAAAAACCAAAACAACAAACTTTTTTCCTGCAATTTGAACTTAGGGCAACAGATTTTGTCAAAGGCAAATAAACACATTTTTCTCTTTTAAAAAACCCAGGTTTTGAACACCTGTGAAAGGTTTCCATTCGATTTGACACAGCCAATTTCTAGGAAATCACGATTCACAGTCCTGTTTACTTTTTTCTCTACTTTTTCTCCAACTTTCTCTACATTTTAAAATTATTTCTTGGTTAAACTGGTAAAAACAAACAAAAACAGGGCTGCAGGCACAGGCAAGGATGCTTATTTTTTGTAAGGGCTACATTTAGCTAGAAGCTCTTCTGTTGCTTCTAGCTGGAATCTTTATTTACACAACAATTAATCAGCTACGGTACGTCTTTTATCTGAGTAAATGATCAACAACCCTTTCTAAATATGTTAAGGAGTTCATTTCCCTCTGAATTCTCCTGACAAATACTAAAATAGATAACCTTAATAAGGCACTAATGAGATCATTATAACTAGTTTTGTCTGTATTTAAAGCACAGATTTAAGATCTTCATTAATGATTAATTACTGGAAAACTTTGTTCAATCCCTTGAGTTATTTTTAAATCTTCATATACTATAATTACATATATTCAATCATAAAACTTTCCATGGTGCTGAACACAAGTGAGATTTGAATAAGAGCAAGCATGTTACAAATCTTGGCTGTTTAAAAGGTTAATCTTTAAGTAGATTAATGACATAGTGATCTTTACCCATTTCAACCTTTTTTTGACTGAGGAAAAGATACTACAAGCTATCTCTCTGACCAGACTTATGGGGATAATTTCTCTAAAATATTTAACAACCATCACCTTGAACTTTATGATTATAAAGTGTCTCTGAGATCAAATAAGTAGCATGTGGCTTATCACTAGTTTTTTATTTTCCGTTGTGTTATGGAGGGCACGTATTGCGTGGAACACTGGGTGTGGTGCATAAACAATGAATTTTGGAACACTGAAAAAAAATTAAATAAAAATTTAAAAAAATAAACAAATTGCACTTTCCTCATGGACTTTAGAGGAGAGTGTCAATTAATTGAAAAGTTATATTTGACCTGAAATCAATGTGCAAAACTCTCAACCCTAAAGTTACTTGGGAGAATAGGAAATAAAGGGCACTTTATATGTGGTAAAAATCAATATCAAAATAAAAATAAAAAAGACAGAAATGTGGAGATATTTCCTTTCAATAAACACAAAATAGTTATTTCAAGAAATAGCCTGTAGGTGACTATATTTTCATTTCCTGATGTACAATTTTCAGAATTAAATTCAATTTTAAGGCAAATTAGCTAATAGTCTACAGCAAAGAGATAAATCTTAGAGATGGAATTTTCTAACCAGTCCAAGGCTTTCAAAATATAGTTTGCACTGGGCCCAACAAGGCCAAAGGTAAAACTGTATCTTGGGACCACTGAAATCTCCCCCGCCCCAAAAAAGGAATGCAAAAATTTGTAAACTATGCTAAAAGGAAGCACTAATATTCATCTATACTCTAACTGAATTACCCCCTCATAAGTTATCACTTTCAGTATGGTATAATTACCTCCATGGTGACTGGAAATTGGCAGTTAAACCTTAATTAGTAAATCTTGGTTTTTGCGTGTTTACCAGCCAAGGCTTTCAAAAGCGCTGGAAAGGGCTGGGGAAGGTGGTAAACTATTTATAAACTGGAAGGTCTTTTGCATTTATCTAGGAATATAGATATTGTTGGTATGTGATTAAATTACTGCACCAGTTTTCCTGGAAGATTTCTGTGTTTATTGCTTTTTTGTAAGACATTTATCCAGCTCTCTCAATCCCATTCTCTTTCTTGCATGAATTCACACATTTTAAAATGCAGGTGTCTTGCTTGTCTGATAGATGTCATTGGCATTATTCGAAAGCCTGCAGCCCCAAAATTTCTCGATGTCTGTACAATTCAGGAGCAAAATTATTTAGTAATAATATTCTGGGCATAAGATAATGTTTAATAAACATATATACAATAACAAGTTCACAAGCCACCTTTTCAATTTTCCCATTGAATTTTAGGGATAAAGTGGAAGAACATATCTATCTGAAGGAAGCACAAGACTCTAAATTATTATCATCATAGCTTGTGAATTATTTTTTGATGCCCATTTTGCCCACAAGATACTTTACACACCATAAAGTTAAAGTATTCTTTACTTTAAAAACTTATACTTTAAAGAATAAAATAAAGAATAAACTTTAAGTAAACCAAACATTAGCTCAAATACATACATCGAAGGACAAGGAATTTAGAATAGTATGAATCAAAGTATATATACTCATTAAAATCGAAAGCACTAATAATGGCTGAAAAGATTCACTGAGCATTTACTAAGTGCTGCTACACTAGAAAACTCCAGGGGGTGAGGAATGACCTGATGACCACTATATCCTAGCATGTGGGAATAGCACGGATTAAATGCCAGGAAAGTCCCTTCTCTCCTGAAGTTCACAGTCTAAGGAAGACAGGCAAGAAATTAATAGAATACCATACAGGCATGACAAAGAAAGGTACAGGCTGCGTGCACCCCGGGGGACGGGTTTCCAAAGTGGTTTGAGGAATGTAAAGAAAACACTGATCTTCATCTTGAAGAGAATATGGAGGGACACCTGTGTGGCTCAGTGGGTTAAAGCCTCTGCCTTCAGCTCAGGTCATGGTCTCAGGATCCTGGGATCGAGCACCGCATCGGCGGGCTCTCTGCTCAGTGGGCAACCTGCTTCCTCCTCTCTCTCCACCTGCCTCTCTGCCGACTTGTGATCTCTATCTAATAAATAAATAAAATCTTTAAAGAAAAAGAGAGAGAATATGGAAGAGCAGCTCAAATGAGAGGAATCTGTGAGTGGTGGAGCGAAAAGAATGTGGAACTAGGATTCAGAAGACAAGGGATCTACTTTCAATTTTCTCACTTAGCAGGAGCCTATCTGCCTTTAGACAGATCTGTTAACCTTATTTCCTTACCTATAAATTCTGCAGAATACTTATAAACATTTGCCATGATGGGTTGGGCAAGTATGTGAAAGTTGGAAAGTATCTGGAAGAATCTAGGAAATTCGGAAGTATTACTTGAGTTATTTCAGTATATGTTACATATTTCCTACAAGGATGTACACTACCCAAAAAAGGGCAAGATTTGGACTTTAGATAGGTGGATAGTATAGTTTGCCAATTATTTATAGGCCTAAAACCTTGAAGATTTATCTCAATCATTACTTCTTCCAGAAAACCATCACTTAGTCTCCATGGTGAGTTAGTGTCTCCTTTTCTCAGCTCACAGATATTGGCATTGCTACTGTAGTGTGCTTTCCATATTATACCATCTCCTGATCTTTCTCCTCAGCTTCCTTTGCTGGATCCTCCTACCCTTTGTGATCACAAAGTGCTGAAGTAATCTTTGGATGCCTTCTTTTCTTTATCTGTATGTAATGCCCAGTTTATCTCATTGGGTCCCATGACTTTCAAGTATCATGTGCTGTTTGCTGTACAAATGTATGATTTACGCATTAAGCAATTCCTTTCCCCTGAGCTTCAGAATCAAATATCCAGCCAGTGACTGTACATCTTCACTTCCACTTCTAAGAGACAGAGAACATGACACATCCAAAAATGAATTACTGATCTTGCTCTGACTTCCCTGCCCCATAGTTCTTCTCTAGGGCCCCCCCATCACTTTAAAGGGCACCACTGTTCATTCAGATGCTTGGCCCAAACTACTTGTGGTCATCTGTAATTTCTCTTCCTCTCATTTCCAACATTCAATTCACCAGCCAATCCCATTGAGTTACTTACAAAACACAACATTCACACCCCTCCACTGCCTCCATGCTACAACACTGACAAAGCCACCCGCATTTCTTGCCTGGATTCCCACATTAGCCTTCAAAATGATCTCCCTGTCTCCATTCTCATGCCTTATAATCTGTCTGCCACACAGCAGCCATTTGACCATTCATTTAAAAACAGAAGTCAGATCCTACAACTATTTTAAAAATTAGAATGAAATCCAAATCCATACAGGATTTACGTGACCTCTGGTTACCCTTCTAATCTCATGACCAACCACTCTCTTTTCTGTTCATCTTACTTCATATGACCTCATCATTGTCGGTCCTGAGCATTCTGCCATCACAGAGCCTGTGCATTACTTCCTTCTGCAGGGATAGACATGACATGTGTCCACACTTCATTCAGGATTTTCTTGACCATATTTTCTAAAACAGTGATCACATTCCTCCCTTGTCCCTTACCCAAACTTTTCTTTATAGGACTTATTACTATTTTGTATTAGATATATATTTAGTTCCTATCTCCTCTATTAGAACATTTCCCTCCATAAATGGCTGAGTGTTTATCTACCTTGTTCAGTCATATATTTCTAAGCAACTGAAAATAGCAAAGACTTAATACTTACTGGATATTTAGTCGATAAATATACATTTTTTAAAGATCTATTTATTTATTTAGAGAGGGAGAGTCTGTGTGTGAACAGGGGGAAAGGCAGATGGAGAGGGAGAGAGAATCTCAAGCAGACTCCCCACAGAGAATGCAGTCTGATGAGGGGCTCACTCCCATGACCTGAGCCGAAATCATAACCCAGCAGCTTGAGGGGTGAGCCACCCAGGCATCCCTCAATTGATAAATTTTTAATGAAATAATAAATTAAATATATTTGAATAACTGATTTTAAGTAATGGATCAGTTTAGCATTCAGATGTATCTTAATCAATATCATGGTCAGTTTGTCTCCAATCCACTAATCTTTTCTTCGTAATTTAACTGAACATTCATGGGTAATAGTTTGCCTTCACATTTTCCACCATAAGGCACTATCTTTAACCTATTTTCTTTGGTGGTGCTGATTTATATATTCTGTTTGTGGTCGCCTAGCTCACCTTTATATAACTAACTGTAATGTGCCATGTAAGAGCTTATGGTCATTGGTCTCATGATTCAGCCTGTTCCAGAAATGCCAAGATCAAAATTAGAAAAACAACAACAAACTATTAATTTCTCTTCAGTTGTAGCTTAACATTTTTCATATTCAGAGGTGTTTCCTCTTTTGTCTTGAACAATACCTAATGAGCAGTGATGTCAACAAAATTTACCTACTTGGGGACTTCATCTCTGATAAGAAAACACCAGAAAAGCCAAAAGTAATGTGTCAGTCTATGACAGAGAAGTGCTCTTGGGGGCTCCAAATTTTTTAAAGTTATATATACTACCTGACTGTCCTTTATCACACTACAATTTAGAGCAGGACTGTTAGAAACTCAAGAATGTGAATGGATAAGGAAAGAGATGTGCAATTGTTGTTGATAATATGCTAGGCCATGACTAAGCTGTGCTAGTTAAATGTTCCTCAGTGTTCTTAACTCAATGCCTAGATTTAGAAAGTCACAGACCAATGCTCCAATTATGCTGAATTACCTGGTGGTATTACAAACCCCCAAGCAGACTTCCTGCTGTTGCTCCCTTCAAAAAGTTTCAAAAGTGTGTAGAGGAAAATGAGGACAACCAAATGAGGTTAATTTGATGTGTATAATTGGAAAGAAGGCATCATTTAAGACAGAAGCAATGTTTCCTGTCATGTGGCAATGATGCAAAGGGCTAAAGAAATCTCAAATCCTGAATTCTGATAGTGCAGAAAATATTTTCCTTGCATAAGGAGATGTACTATTAGCTTATCATTTTTAATTGTGTGTACATGTGAACATACAGACACACAACTATACATGCATTTATATTACACCCTTACTAAGGCAATGGTATTTCATTAAAATACTTTTTTCATAGCTCTTCGTGGACACTGAACTTGAATTTATGAATGGCAAGAACTTGCTTTTAAAATAACTGGGACGCCTGGGTGGCTCAGTTGGTTGGGCGGCTGCCTTCGGCTCAGGTCATGATCCCAGCGTCCTGGGATCGAGTCCCACATCGGGCTCCTTGCTCAGCAGGGAGCCTGCTTCTCCCTCTCCCTCTGCCTCTGCCTGCCACTCTGTCTGCCTGTGCTCACTCTCTCTGACAAATGAATAAATAAAGTCTTTAGAAAAAAAAATAATAAATAAAATAATATATAACATGTTGAATCTCTAAAATATCAAGGCTCTTATATTGAAATGTGTCAAAGTATTGTTTTTCATTTATGCTAAATGTAACAAATATTTTGGTTACATATTGCAGATTTATCACACTTATACACTCCTTTCTAAAAACTCCATTTGGATGACAGACAGTAAGTAAATATTAAAAGAAAATAAGCAAACATGTCTGAAGACAAAGGGGATGAGGAAGGCATCAACAGCAGATGAGAAACTTGGAAGTGGAAGTGGAAGTGGATTATGGATTGGAAGATGGAAAGTGGACTGAGAAGGAGTAACTGACTTAGCAGAAACCTATGAATATTCACCATGTAGAACTCTGAAAAAGGTAAAGGGACCTTGGAACACAGCAGGATGGTGGGAGGCAGGGATTACAAGGGACTGAAAATGGGAACATGGTTTGAAGATTGGTATGCGGAGTTAGCTGGACCAGTAGGTCCCCTCTCTCACTCTGCAGTCAGGTTTCTAGTGGTTCACTAAAGACCAGAGATTTATTTTCATGGAAGAAATGTAGCAGAGATACACCAGATACCAAAACTAGTGGAAGGCTGTGTTTGAGATGATGATGAGAAGTATGGTTATGAAATGAAAGTCTGCATATTAACACTGACACCACCACTCGCCCTCCATCCCTTTTACATAGGAAGACAGGTGCTTACATGATAGGAGACATGATGATTCTTCTTCTGAGAAAATACTTACTCCCAGAGAAAAGATTTCAAGATACTCCAATTTGTGAGCCTGGGAAAAAGTACAGCTTACCATTTAACTACCCTACATTTAAAATCTTTAGCTGATAAACTGCACTCACATACTCAGAGCTTTCAATCAGCTTCTTAGTGTCTCACATTTGAAACTGAACAGAGAAGAAGAGCCCCAAATCCCCAGACCTTTTGGAAGGTCTCCTGCATGAAGCAGAGAACCCAAACTAAATCATCAAAATAAATAAGTCAGAGAAAATAGAGAACAAATAAAAAAGAAGGAAAACGAAAGATGAGAACAAAAATAGTTAATAGCTTTAGAAAGTGTAAGAGAATGAATTGCATTCAAAAAATCATGATGCCATCAAAAAGAAACTATTGGAAAGCAAGACAGAATTGTAAGAAAATGTAACAACCAGTGCACCTGGGTGGCTCAGTTGGCTAGGTGTCCAACTCTTGATTTTAGCTCATGGTCAAGATCTCATGGATTTTAAGAGAGGGGAGTCTGCCTGACATTCTGTCATTCTGCCCCTCCCTGCCACATGCTCTCTCTCTTCTCTAAAGTGAACAATTCTTAAAAAAAAAAAGAAAGAAAGAAAGAAAGAAAGAAAGAAAGAAAATACAACAACCAATAAAAAGTTAGAGGGCTGAACATGACATCAAAAAAACTCTCAAAAGAAACAATAATAAATCTCCCAAAGGACAGAATAATAAGATTGGAACAAAAAATTAGAGCAAAGAATAACTTTTAAAAAGGATGGGAAAAAAATAAAGAAGCAAACAAAATAACATCAGAAATTTCTTAAAGGTATAAATTTCCAGATGGAGAAGTGTTGAGAACTCAATAATCAATTAAAGGAAATCCTTGTTTTGAAGACCAGATCACCGAGAACAACAGGAGATATGACTAAAAGGATCTAAAGGGAGAAAATATGTATAAATATAACTCATTAGCAAATACCAATTAGGAGGAAATCTCTCAACAACTGATAGAATAAATTAGAAAATGACCTAAAATGTTTTTTAAAAACAATTTTAATGTAGAGTTTTATACACAAATTATTACATATAAAGATAGAATAAAGGTATTTCCAAATATGTATGAACTGATACTTTTACTGCCACTTCTCAGAATGCTTAGAATATCCCAAGATATTCTCAAGCTTGGATCAGAAAGCTATACCAAGAATAAGGAATATATGGTATTCAGAAATAGAGAATCCAATATAAGCAGTAAGTCAAGGGATATCCCTAACTGACAACAGACATAGAGGGCATATTTTTTTGTTGTTGTCTAATGTAGATCAAATTATAATCCTACCAATAGAGTATAAAAACCTACTTCACCATCATCTTTTGGATTAAATGTTACTTTAAAATATTTTACCAATTTGATACTCAAAACAAAGCTTACTCCTGCTTTATTTTACATGTCTCTGCAAACAGTTTTAAGAGTTTTTTCCTTGTAGTTATGGTCCATTTTCCACCCTTTGCTCAAAGAGCTTTAAAAATCTACCTCTAGATTAAACCAGACCTGCAAAGAGATGCTTTTATTGACTTAAACCTTGATATTGTGCTATTTTCTTTCTTTCTTTATTTGACAGACAGAGATCACAAGTAGGCAGAGAGGCAGGCAGAGAGAGGAAGGGAAGCAGGCTCCCCGCTGAGCAGAGTCCCATGTGGGCTTGATCCCAGGACCCTGAGATCATGACCTGAGCAGAAGGCAGAGGCTTAACCCACTGAGCCAACCAGGCGCCCCTCTTTTCCATTTTCAAATAGGATAAATATCTACTTTTCTTTTTTTTTTAATAGTTTAATAGAGTAGTTCTTTAAGTTTATTTATTTTTTTTTAAGATTTTATTTATTTATTTGTCAGACAGAGAGAGAGCACAGGAGCAAGCACAGGCAGACAGAGTGGCAGGCAGAGGCAGAGGGAGAAGCAGGCTCATTGCTGAGCAAGGAGCCCGATGCGGGACTCGATCCCAGGACGCTGGGATCATGACCTGAGCCGAAGGCAGCCGCCTAACCAACTGAGCCACCCAGGCGTCCCAGTTCTTTAAGTTTTTAATCTATAATTTATTTTGTTATATATTATGGGGAAAGGGTACACTTAGATCTTTTTTTCCCCGAACAGCTAATATATCAAATCATTCACAAAACATCTTTTCCCAATTGACTAGAGAGACTTCTCTTATAATATGTTATGTTCTTTGGAATACAGAGTTTATTTCAGGATTCTCTATTCTCTTCCTTGGTTTGTCTGTTGATTTGTGTACCAGCAAACATCTTTTAATTATCATAATTTTGAAATTACTTTGAATTGCTGGTTGTATATATCTTTTTTTTAGATTTATATTTTATTTTATTTTTCTTTAAGCTTTTTTATTTAAACATATAATGTAACTCCACTACCCTCTCTGAAACCCTCTCCCTCCCACCCACCCCACACAGTTTGTTTTATGACATTAAGAGTCTCTTTTGGTTTGTCTCCCTCCCGATCCCATCTTGTTTCATTTTTTATTTTCCTACCCCCTTAACCCCCACCCCCATTGCATCTCCACTTTCTCATATCAGGGAGATCATGTGATAGTTGTCTTTCTCCAGTTGACTTATTTCACTAAGCATAATACCCTCTAGTTCCATCCATGTCTTCGCAAATGGTAAGATTTCATTTCTTTTGATGGCTGCATAGTATTCCATTGTATATATATACCACCTCTTCTTTATCCATTCATCTGTTGATGGACATCTAGGTTCTTCCCATAACTTGGCTATTGTGGACATTGCTGCTATAAACATTCGGATACACGTGCCCCTTCGGATCGCTACGTTTGTATCCTTAGGGTAAATACCCAGTAGTGCAATTGCTGGGTCATAAGGTAGCTCTATTTCCAATTTTTTGAGGAACCTGAATGCTGTTTTCCAGAGTGGTTGCACCAGCTTGCATTCCCACCAACAGTGTAGGAGGGTTCCCCTTTCTCCACATCCTCGCCAGCATCTGTCATTTCCTGACTTGTTCATTTTAGCCATTCTGACTGGTGTGAGGTGGTATCTCATTGTGGTTTTGATTTGTATTTCCCTGATGCCCAGTGATATGGAGCACTTTTTCATGTGTCTGTTGGCCATCTGGATGTCTTCTTTGCAGAAATGTCTGTTCATGTCCTCTGCCCATTTCTTGATTGGATTATTTGTTCTTTGGGTGTTGAGTTTGCTAAGCTCTTTATAGATTTTGGATACTAGCCCTTTATCTGATATGTCGTTTGCAAATATCTTCTCCCATTCTGTCAGTTGTCTTATGATTTTGTTGACTGTTTCCTTTGCTGTGCAAAAGCTTTTGATCTTGATGAAGTCCCAATAGTTCATTTTTTCCCTTGCTTCCCTTGCCTTTGGCGTTGTTCCTAGGAAGAACTTGCTGCGGCTGAGGTCGAAGAGGTTGCTGCCTGTGTTCTCCTCAAGGATTTTGATGGATTCCTTTCTCACGTTGAGGTCCTTCATCCATTTTGAGTCTATTTTCATGTGTGGTGCAAGGAAATGGTCCAATTTCATTTTTCTGCATGTGGCTGTCCAATTTTCCCAACACCATTTGTTGAAGAGGCTATCCTTTTTCCATTGGATGTTCTTTCCTGCTTTGTCGAAGATTAGTTGACCATAGAGTTGAGGGTCTATTTCTGGGCTCTCTATTCTGTTCCATTGATCTATGTGTCTGTTTTTGTGCCAGCACCATACTGTCTTGATGATGACAGCTTTGTAGTAGAGCTTGAAGTCTGGACTTGTGATGCCACCAACTTTGGCTTTCTTTTTCAATATTCCTTTGGCTATTCGAGGTCTTTTCTGGTTCCATATAAATTTTAGGATTATTTGTTCCATTTCTTTGAAAAAATTGGATGGGATTTTGAAAGGCATTGCATTAAATGTGTAGATAGCTTTAGGTAGCATAGACATTTTCACAATATTTATTCTTCCAATCCATGAGCATGGAACATTTTTCCATTTCTTTGTGTCTTCCTCAATTTCTTTCATGAGTACTTTATAGTTCTCTAAGTATAGATTCTTTGCCTCTTTGGTTAGGTTTATTCCTAGGTATCTTATGGTTTTGGGTGTAATTGTAAATGGGATTGACTCCTTAATTTCTCTTTCTTCTGTCTTGTTGTTGGTGTAAAGAAATGCAACTGATTTCTGTGCATTGATTTTATATCCTGACACTTTACTGAATTCCTGTACAAGCTCTAGCAGTTTTGGAGTGGAGCCTTTTGGGTTTTCCACATATAGTATCATACCATCTGCAAAGAGTGATAGTTTGACTTCTTCTTTGCCGATTTGGATGCCTTTAATTTCTTTTTGTTGTCTGATTGCTGAGGCTAGGACTTCTAGTACTATGTTGAATAGTAGTGGTGATAACGGACATCCCTGCCGTGTTCCTGACCTTAATGGAAAAGCTCTCAGTTTTTCTCCATTGAGAATGATACTTGCAGTGGGTTTTTCATAGATGGCTTTGATAATATTGAGGTATATGCCTTCTATCCCTACACTTTGAAGAGTTTTGATTAGGAAGGGATGTTGTACTTTGTCAAATGCTTTTTCAGCATCTATTGAGAGTATCATATGGTTCTTGTTCTTCCTTTTGTTAATGTATTGTATCACATTGATTGATTTGCGGATGTTGAACCAACCCTGCTGCCCTGGAATAAATCCCACTTTGTCGTGGTGAATAATCCTTTTAATGTACTGTTGGATCCTAGTGGCTAGTATTTTGGTGAGAATTTTTGCATCTGTGTTCATCAAGGATATTGGCTGTAATTCTCTTTTTTGATGGGATCCTTGTCTGGTTTGGGGATCAAGGTGATGCTGGCCTCATAAAATGAGTTTGGAAGTTTTCCTTCCATTTCTATTTTTTGGAACAGTTTCAGGAGAATA